>JACXGJ010000433.1:0-127639 GCA_016801105.1 Esox niger
CCGGCGCCCCCGTCCCGGCCGCTCCGGCGCCTCCGTCCCGGCCGCTCCGGCGCCTCCCACTCCCCTCCCGGCCGCTCCGGCGCCTCCCACTCCCCTCCCGGCCGCTCCGGCGCCTCCCACTCCCCTCCCGGCCGCTCGGGCGCCTCCTCCCCTTCCCCTCCCGGCCGCTCAGGCGCCTCCTCCCCGGCCCATCCTGGCCGCTCCAGGTGCTGAGCCTCCGACTGACTGATCGCCGTTGTCCCGCCCGCCCCCCCTAGGTTGCCCCGGTCTTGCGTTCTGGAGCCTGCGCCTTAGGGGGGGGGGTACTGTCAAATCCTGGCTATGCCCCTAGCAATCTCTGCACTGAGCTGGGGCCATAGTCAGGACAGGACAAAAAGAGGTGCCTCTAGGCATCTCTATTTAAGTTTGGTCTCCCCAATTGGAGGCAGGTGCAGATCGTTGCCTCCAATTGGGGAACACATTTATGTGAATGTTTGCCCACACTCTGTGTGGATCATTATGGTTTGTTGTTGCTATTTAGCTAATACCCAAGTCACGGTAAGCTGCTTTTCTTTTGGTTATCTTTACTTTCATAAAGAACTATGGCATATTACCACCACTCCGTATCTGCGCCTGTGTCCTACCACCAGCTGTGTGACACTATCAGTAAAGGTGACGATAACTAATACTGTAAAAACAAAGTTGTATTGCGGCCCACAAAGAAAATTAAAATGTTGTTGCTTTCAATAGAATCAAACTATGGTCTTCCACGTGAGATGCACTGTCTTTAACCATTACGCCACAGCATTAGACATTCAGTAGTCGCTGGACACCATTGAGCACTGTGTTAAACTGACTAACATTTCGTATTAAATTTACCTCCATCCTAGTGTCTATGAACTGTACGGATTTTGCCACTGGACGTTTTTACAGCTAATTAGCCAGTAATAGGCTTACTAGTATCTACTATCTTAGGAATTTTCATAAGAATTGAGCAATTGCTAGCGAGACTGAAGATGAACTTTTCCATGTCAGAAAAAGTCGCAATATAACAGTTTTAGTTAATGCTTACTAAAACGTAACTACTGTCTGTTGTAACCAGCAAATGTGTTTCTATATACCAAAATACATTAAGCATCAGTACGTCTGAAAATCCACCAGAAACACTTGCAATATAATCATATACTATTTTATTTCAGACTTAATATAATGTAGATATTGAAGAGTTTAGCCAGAACAGTTTTCGTCTATATAGAATAATTCATAATGCATACTTTTCTTTGCCTGTGAGGAGATCCAAACACAGGACCTATAGTTTACAGGTCCGCTTCACTAACCACTACACTATTTAATAAGGGGCACTCAGACAGTCAGTCAGTCACTCAGTAAGAGACATTCGCTCTTCTTAGCCAGCTCCGCTTATGCGACCCTGCAAAATACAGAGGAATTTTAATACTCAAATTTACAACATTGTATTGAGGAAAGTAAGTATGCCACTGTTTGAAAAGGGAGAATGCATTATTGAATTATATTTGAAAAAAATAAAAGTTTGGTAAATATTCCCCATGTCTAGGATCAACGTACCCCTACCCTGGGGCAAGTAGAACCAAAAGACAACTATTTAGCAATCAAAATGTCTATGCCTTTTGTAATAGATCCTTTATTGTCCTTTCGCCTGACTGGGGACGTCCTGAAATAAGAGTAGATGTATAAGTTTTACTTCTGTCTCTATCCCTTGTCTATGGGACAACTTAAGTTAAAAAAGTTTTACCCCATATTTCCCTATAGTTTCGGTGCAAACGTGAGTGAGTATGGGCACATTGCTGTTAATTAATGATGGTAATGCTGGCAATTATTTTAAATGTTTTCTCTTCTAACACTAAATTTACTGAAAGATTATTTCATTTTCAGACTGGACAAATTGTGAAATCTCCTCTGGAACAACTTAACAAGATGTGGGTTTCAAAGTCATTAGAACCAATCAAACAGTGAAGTAGGCCTAGATAAACTTATAAACTTATAAACTTATAACAATGATTTCATCAGCTCCATCAAAGATAGGTATTTATACGGTGTAATTCCGATACAAATGTGCTCCCTCTTAAATCCCCAAAAAACTGGATACTCCTGGAACCTTCAAAAGACTTACTTTTTGCCTCGATTCAGTCAGGAAGGGCAGGAGCATGGAGGTACACCGATCAGCCAAAACATTAAGACCACGGACAGATTAACTGAATAACATTGATCACCTTGTTATCATGGCACCTGTGTGCATGGCCATATTAGGCAGCAATTGAACATTCTGTCCTCAAAGTTGATAAGAAATTTTAAAACAGGAAAAATGGCCAAGCGTTAGGATCTGAGTGACTTTGACAAGGGAAAAATTGTGATGGCTAGAAAACTGGGTCACATCATCTACAAAACTGCAGCCCTTGTGCTGTGTTCCCGATTTTTCAAAATTGTTACAATGAAACCATTGCAACCAGGGTTCTAATGGACTTTTCTCCTATGAGAGGCATACTGTATTCATTCATTCATACATTATGCAGGTAAATAACATATGGACATTTATATAGGAACTCAGAGTATAGTACTTCCTGTGGTCATACCTAAAGACATGCCATTTCTCCTAAGTACATAACCAGTGCATAAATAATATTTTTGAAATATATATATTTAGTTTTCAACTAAAATCACTTAGTGATTAGGTGTATAACTGGTTAATGCCTTATCATAGTAATAAAATAGAAATGTTCATCTTATACAGCTCCGGTATACATGCTTAAATGTAACATATAGTTCATATTATATACAAATATATCAGAGAGTTGGTATAACAAGAAATCCTCAGTGCTATGATCTACTTTGATATTGGATGGGATTAGGTAAAAATACTTCAACTGCTTTCACCCAGGAATTTACACCAATAACATTGAATTGATTTATTGATCATTTACAAAAGTGAAAGAATTTCCAGAATTGTGTTATGGTTTTGCTGCTTTGGCACCCTTTTCATTAACTTTCGATTTATCAGGTTAATTAAGGACAGAAAAAATGTACAGCGGACTTGGGAAGAGAGGTTTTAGCGGAGGGATCAATACCAACACCTTTGAGGGTTTAATGAAGAGTAGCTTGTGTGTTTGTGTGTGCCTCTGTGTGTTTGAGTGAATGTAGCAAGGAAGTCGCATGTTCAGACTGTTGTCAGAAGACAACAAGAGAAAAGTTTAACTTGATCAGACTTCATTAATTTGTAAATGTTTTCTTTAACACAAAGTTAATTAAAATCAAATGAATCTCTCCCATCTCCCTCCCTCTCTCAATCATTTATTCACTATTAAGAATTGAATAATTACCAACTTCATTGTACAGCTGTAAATTAAGATAGTGCCAGTTATGATTTACAACTGGTAAAGAGATCAGCCGAGACCCTTCCTCACAGTAGTTGACAGAGTAGTCTTAGCAGTTTTGCTCCCGAGACGAGATATGTAAATAAACCACACTGGGAAACGTAATGTGTCTTTTCACCATCTGCTTTTTCATCAAACAACTCTTGCAATCAAAACATATTTACTCTTCTTTCCACAAAACCATCCCGACGGGCCTTTTTAACTTAGTGATTCGCCTTTTGACTGAGTTTTCATTCTGTGAATACGCAGACATGATTGCTCCCACTCAGAGTCTGAGACAGATTATTAGTTCTAGCTTGCACCTATTATCTATGTGACAGGTCAGATCGGTCACATTTTCCCTTTATTATCTGTTTGCCGGTATGCCTACAGAGACTGTAATCATTGAGTTTCAGTAGAGCTTGCAGTAATCTGAACTACACTCGCCCACCCGCCTTCACACACAGAGATCACACACACTCTGTCTGCTACTGAGGCCAAACCTCAATGATGTAAAATTCATAGAGCCTAATAAAACAGAATGCCAGATTGTCTGCTGTGTGGCAAGAATATAATATAGGGCTTCAGCAATACAGCACGACACACTGTCTGAGGGCTTTGTGTCCATTGTCTCTGGGGTAATAATGTGTTAGTTATCTTGTAGAATCTAATCTTACACTCAGAGCATGGCTCAGTTTAGCCTGAAAACAAGTGAAGCTGTGAGTTGTTCGAATATGTATGTTATTGAAAGGGATTTTGTACAAAACCTACAGCTGATCTCCAGGATAAAATACCATCAATCTGTCGAGCTGCAGATACTAGTTCTGCAATAGCCATGGTGAAACTTTTTACACTACGATACATTTTTCAAAATATATCCAAGGCTACTTGAGCCAATCAATTATTTTGTATTATAACATGGGTTGTTGAAAACCCTGAATGTTGTTGGCTGAAGATCTTCATATTGATCCACTACCCCACAAAGTACTGCACATTCAGAGAAAGTAAAATACTGAAGGGAAGGAATAAAGGGAATAGAAATAAGAATCCAGTCTGTCAGATGTCAGGGTGTACTTTGCCTGTTGTACTTTGCAATTAGCTGGTATAGAGTATTATACATTCTTGTTTCCTGGCAGGCAAAGTACCAGGATATTGAAGAGACTTTAAATCAGAATTTTTTAAATGTGAATCTGAAGGCATCTAAAAAGATTAATGCATTACTGACAATTTTAAAACTGAATATAGACATATTGAATTTACATTTTTAACAAATATGTATATGGAATTAAAAACCTTAATGCAATACATAACCAATGAATTTCAATACATTATATGTCCTGAATTCAGTTATTCAGTGTAAGCATTACAAATTGTTGTTTATACGAATGTCAATATTTGAATTCAAGTTCCATTTCTGTTTAGACTAATGTCACTGCATACATAAACAGCACCCAAGCATAAAATGAGTAGTGATTGATATCAAAACAAAATATATCATACAAGGGAACTCAAAAAAAGCTCTAAATCATGGACCTCAAGCATCTGTGGATAAAAGAACTTTGCAGTTCTGTTGGCATTCCATTTGTGGACACTTGATGACTATATCTGTAAGGCCAGAGCTTTTCAGCAGTTACAAATTTCATCCAAATGACAATGAAGCCAGACTGCTATCGTCAAATATTAACTTGACGCTAAGAGCTCGGCATTGAGATGAAGTCACATTATTCATTCATTTGAAAATAATTTCTTATGAAGCCACATGGTAAAGATTTCGACATAATGCTGTTAATCTTGCACATTCAATCTTAGTACTCATTAGCAAGTAATTTTAAAGCCATCTGAATTGTGGGGTCTAATTTATAATAACATAGATGATATTAATGAATCAATCAATAATGGTTCCAATGTATTTCGAGTTTTAAGAGAGGGAAGAGGTGGTGTAGTAGGCATCATGTTTCTGTTACTATGTTTATCCATTACCATTCCCAAACAATTTCAAAACTGGCATTAATACTTTAACTGGGAAACTGTTCAGTAGTGTTAGGAGTCTATTGTCCACCTTTTCCACAAACAGGTGTGGCTAAGTGACCAAAGTTCATCCATGTCACCCAGCTCCATCACACTTCAGTGGCTTCCAGTCTGGTTTCCAGTATGGTTGTGGAAACAGCTTACCTTGGAGGCTGGGATAGCAGAATTAATGCTTGAAAAAAATCTAATAACTCATCTTTCCATAGTGTACAGTACTTCCAATAGTTCCACTATGACCACTTCTGTTTGTTGTATTTTGTTAACTTGTTTTTATGTTTATTATTTGAATGGTCTTCTGGCCTGACCTTTGCCTATAACTAATGAATTGTCTAGAAAGCACTTACTATGAAACTGTGTGGTTGTTTCAAATCTATCTTCTAAAATGTATGCACTTATTGTAAGTCACTCTAGACAACAGTGCATCTGCTAAATTAAAATGTAAACACACTGGTGCTGCCATTTCTGGGTTGGGCTCAGTAAGGGCTGCTTTCATGCAATCCTTCCAAAAACCTTGCTGATTATGGTCCATAGGAATTGGGACAGTAAATTATAAACTGTCATTTTTGCTGTACACTCAAGTCTGATGAAAATATTATGACAATTAACAATGCAAATTAGTGTTGAGTGTCTTGAAATGGACTAAAATGAATATGTTTACCTCATTAATCTTGTATTTATTTTATTTCTTTATTTTCATATGGCTTGAGGGCACAACAAAAAAAGCATTTATCTTTGACTGTCCTGATATTTATGGAAGGCACTGTATAGCGTATTATCTGCTTTTACAGTGTATTATTTCCCTGGACTCGATTTACCATGTTAGTCAACTGTAGTTATCCACTCTGATCCATGACAACATTAAAGGTTATGTAAGAAATACATGCAGTCTTGGTAAATTCACTTCACAAAAAAAAAGCATTTTCCTCAACTGAACACACAGAATATCAACATCATGCAGGACAGTAGTTCATGTTTAAGGGGTTTAGGAGAGATTCAATATTTATCTTGTAGCCTTTTTGAACTGACATTTGGGTGTTGAAAATTCATGTATAAGTAGGTTTGCCAACAGACATAATACAGACTACACTAGACACGCCACAATGGGATTCTTCACTTTACCCAAACCAAAAAGAGATTGAAAGTGTCGGTCAGTTATGGATAGAGCCATGACATCATGGAATGCTCAGCCACAACAGGAAGCAGGTTTACCTTTAGAGAAGTGGCAAACCATGTCTCTAGAGCCTGGTATTCTGTATGGGAATAATAAGAGTGTATTTCACCTTGATGGCATGTAATTCATATATAAAGCTATAAAATAAGTGTTATGGAGCAGACCCATCAGCATTAAATGCTTTATGAAAGGGGAACTAAAATGCACTTTACCATGATTTTATATCATTCATAAAGTGACCTATAATGTTACTGCTATAGGTCCACGACAAACTGTTAGTTATAATTAAGCTATGAATATGTTATGAATGGGAAACCTGATGAACATACCTTGACTGTAAAGAATTCTTACTTTATGTGAATGCTTGTTGAAATCTTCTCGTAAAAAAGTTTTGTGCAAAACATGGATTAGGTGTACAGGGCAAGCTTAAAACATTTTATTGTGTAATTCTTTTATTTTTCCTGACTTAGAAGATGGTACAGTGGCTCATAAAAGTATTCACCGACCAGGTCTTTCCCACATTTTATTCTGTCACAACATGAAATCCAAATGCATTTAACTAGGTGTTTTTGCCACTGAGTAACACAAAATATTCTAATTAGAAATACATACATAAATAAAGGTAAATACATTGCTGAAAATATTTTTTAATATCACCATTCTAAGCAAGCATACCCCTAGTTTGAAATCTCTCTTGGCTTGTCTCTTTTTAGACATAAATGCAAATGAAAACTTTATGCAGATAACACATTTCTCTTTTACAATACATCTCTCTCTCTTGTGGTCCAAATGTGCTTAGGCAACAGCCTGTGAATCAAGGGCCATATTTACAAAAACATTTTATCCAACCTAAGAAGCCTCCCAAACAGCAGTAAAAGTTTCTAGCTAAGAGTTTCCTTTTAAAACCTATTCACAAACCTGCTAAGACCAACTTTTATTAAGCAGTGGTGAGAAATCTTAAGCTAAGAGAACGGGCGGAGTTGACCCCGTTGCTATGGATAATGTTGTGTTCCAGGGGATTGGGGAGGGGTTCTCTGTCAACAATACTGTAGAACGATGTGTCGTGTTGCCATATTATAAATATATTCAGATAAAACTGTAGGCGAAGTGTCACTGATTAACCATGAAGCCAAGAGTGATATACTGACTAGTCAAAATATGTTCAGCTAAATGTCAACCTCCGACAGCTTGTAAACAAATGTGCGTTCATCTTTTGATTGTGCAATAATACGTGCAATTATGTTTGCCATCTGTAGCACCAACTACACTGGGTGGTCCAGCGACGGCCATGAAGTCAGCTTTGCTTTTTTGTAGTTGGCGAACATCAAGAGAACTGGACAATGTGGGGTCATTATAATATTCTACTGACAATTAACTGAGATAGACATAGGTCTGCGCTGCATAGCTGCACTCTCCCTACGGTCAAGCAGCATGGATGTCACAACCTTGATCTCCGACTGCATCCATAACTAGCTCTACTATAATCATAATACCCTGGGGATTAAGGCAATACCTTTTTCAAAGCTCAGTATCAATAAATGTTTCAAAAAAGTTGACCTGATTACGAGGCGGATTGCCGGCAGCAGACCCTTTTAAGATAGTTTGTGATTGGGTCTTAGAGACTTAGGAGTCCTCTTGACTTTTCACAGATTTAGGAGCTGGTTCTAGCAATAAAATGCTTCGTGAAAGACTCTTAGACCCAAAATTAGGACTGACGGGCCAAATGTTTCAAAGAGACTCTCCTAAATCAGCAAGTTGGAAGCTACATTTAGCTTTAAGATGTTTTCTGAATAAAGCCCAAGCCAATAAGGCCTGCCTAAGTAGGTCCACCTACACGAATGTAACATACATATATATACATTTGTTTCTCTGAAATCGAGCCAGTTGCAATACATTGTCATCATCAACAGGTGTTGAGGTGTTGAGAACTTATACAGCTATGATTAATTATAAGAAAGAGATTCTACCAAGCTTGCTATTCCTGAGCAACAGGCATCCTGTTATTGGCAAACAGACGTAGTTACCGCTAACAAGACATCAGAGTTCAGAAATGAGCTTTGGTGACCCTCAGGGTGAAATGCTGTGGTGCTTATTCCATCAGTGTGGAACTGAGAGCATTTAGAGAGTAGAGCGTGTCTGATGTGAACCATCTCAATTTCTTTATTACTTACACATAGACACACAGAGAGATGTAAGAGTATACATGTACACAGTCTTACCCATATGCCAGACACTATGTTTCTCTGCACTTTGGTACAGTAATGCAAGATTTGAGTGATGTGGAATGGAATTTACAACATAGAGCTGACGTTGCTCTACGTTGCTCTTAACACCCGTTCCCTTCACCAGCTATACCTGCAACAGAATCCTCAGGTAATGCCCCAAAAATCTAATTACATTTTCTAGATCCAATAAAAATTGAAGGGAGGTTTTCATTTGTTTTTGAATATTGACTTAATCTGTTCAGCTCTTTGAACATTTTCTTTTTTGTAATTTCCTTTGCATCACTTCTCCTTTCATCTCACATGATTTGTTTTAGGGCTTTGCATGTCTCAGTCTCTCATCACGCCATCTCTGAGGAATCTTTCACTCTCTTGCTCTGACACTCCGGTTTCATCTTTCCCTGTTTCTACATCTCTCTGAGTGAAAGGAGAATATCTGCTGGTTCATGTGTAATGTTGATAAAACCCGAGAAGAAGGTATGAAGGTGGAAAGGATTGTGTGGAGGTGGGCTGTCATTCAGACACAGCTGGTCATCCTGTTACAAGGTATTAATCACACTCAGAAATACACACATTTGCATACCAAGGACACGGACAAACAGGAATTCCATATATAATCAGATTTTACAACTGAAGACGTGACCACAAATTATATTGGATTGTTGAAATGTTAATGTAATCAAAACTACTAATTAATTAAATGAAATAGGAAAAAGTGAAGGAATAGGACTAGATCTTCACTGTTGACAACAAGATGGAATGATATAGTAGATAAGAAATGTTGCCTGTTTGATTCCCAGAGCCAACAAGGTTTAAAATCTAAAATCTCCCTAAATTATTCTGGATGATTCTTTGGTAATGCTCTGTTAACATTGTTTTCCACAAGATTGGGGTGCGAGTACGTGTGTGATTGGGACTGGGATTTCCCGCTAAGTTGATTTCTAGTGGCAAAAATCTAGAAGTGGGTGCCTAACAAACAAGCGCCCACATGCACAGAATGTTGTAGTCATTCACACTTCCCCTCGGAAATTGTGATTTTTTTGGCCTGAGTCACAGCTTTAATGTTAACTCTCTTTTCGCTCTTTTCACTTTCTCTGTCTCTTTTGCTAGGCTGTATATCTTACTATTGTGACCAGACTGTGATTACTCTTCTAGTGGAACTGCTAGACATTTGTTTAATTCGTTAAATAAGCAGGTACACTGGAGCCATTACCGTAATTAGATCGTGTCTGCTTAAAGGCGAGGCCCTACACATAATTTAAAGTAAATGAGTTGTTTAGAAGAAGTTGAATACATTTATTGGCGTAATGGAGAGTGTACTCCTTGGCCGTTTTGTCCGAAGTAAGAGATATTCTAGATAATTTTTGTTCAATGTCATCCTTATAAATCGTATCTAATTAATAAACTGGTTGGAGACAGTTTTATGTCCACTGGGCAGTCTCTACTCCTGTGATTTGCACTGCTGACCAATTTCAGGACATAATCTAGATTCACTATACACCACGTGTTCTATATATCTGTCTCTGCCAACTAAAGTGATTAAATAACTTTCCATCTCTCTCGTCATTGTCACTTTACTGTACGTCCTCTTTCAGTCTCAGTTTCCACTAAAGAGATGATGAATTCTTAAGATGTGCTCCTCTACCAGGGGAATATTCCCCAGGGATAAAAGAATGGAGAGAGAGGAAAGTCAGCGGTCAATATTAGATGGTGAAGGGATTAAACTAAGTTTTAATGTTGCATTGGACTGGCCTAAATGCTTTATTGTCTTTTTAGTGCAGCCCAAAAACGGCATTGATCAATCGAAAGGCACTTCTGCAATAATCAATCAGAGAAAACAACAGAACTGTCGGTGTGGATGTTGTCATTCCCACAACCATCACAGCTGAAGAGTAGTTGTCAGATGCCAAGTCAGCAGACATGTAATGTCAGGCTCAGGCTCAATGGGCAAAAAAATCGTCTTGTTACAGTTAAAATACAAGTCGTCATGCCCATATGAGTGTTTTGAAGAAGGGTAATAATGTAAAGTGCATCCCCATTGTCTCTCTTCTGTCCACACAGCGACCAGTAAAACCCTAGATGGTCATTACTAATTTGGCATGCTCGACAGGAAGATCTGTACATTTTCTCTCTTGCCATGCAACAGAGAATAATGGCACTAGCTGACCACATTCAATATTCAGCATACTAATACACAGAATCATTATTTAGAGAGGACATTATTCAGCATACTAATACGCAGAAAACAATTACAATATTATATGCAATATGGAAAAAAACTAAGTTTAAAAGTCACATTTACATTACATTATATTTGAAGTCTCTGACGCCTAATATATGACTGGGTACTGAGCCTGGGTCTGTCCTATGGCTGTTTTCACCAGCCTGGTGGCTGATAAAATGAAACTGTCATTGGCCATATACCTGCCGATAAATGGGACCTGTTATCTCCATCCAGAGGTCAGCAGCTTAAAACAAGTTGTGTGTGGTGTCCTCTGTAATTCGCTTGGGCTTATCCCTTGCCCTTCTACTACAGAAGCCCTGAAGCACTCTGCAATGCAACCCACACAGGTTGGACATCAGCTTGGACACTAATGTTCTACATGTTGGCAATAATAGAATATGCAATGCATGATGGTTCCCAGGTACTTAAACCTCTGGAGCACAGATCCCATATCACTCCAGTGACTGTTAGCACTATTCACAATGTATTATGAAACTAACCAACTCCCTTCCAAATATTTTCACAGTATGTGTGTCATAGAGTTAATAGTATTGTGACATGGGCACATAACAACACCTGATGAACATACAGTGGATATAAAATGTCTACACACCCCTGATAAAATGCCAGGTGTGACAAAGATAAATCATGTCAGAACCTTTACCACCTTTAATGCGATCTATATTAAGAAAATCTCTTGTGCACAGCTTTCTTCAGATCACCCCACAGATGATCAATTGGATTCAGGTCTGGGCTCTGGCTGGGCCATTCCAAAATGTTATTCTTCTGGTGAAGCAATCCTTTGGTGGATTTGGATGTGTTCTTTGGGTCATTGTCGTGCTGAAAGGGGAACTTACTTTTCATCTTCAACTTTCTAATGCCTGAAGTTTTTGTGCCAACATTGCCTGGCATTTGTACCTGTACATAATACAGGTTCCAGCTGAAGACAAACAGCTCCAAAGCATGATGCTGCCACCACCATGCTTCACTGTGGGTGTGGTGTTCTTTGAGTGATGTGCAGTGTTGTTTTGGCACCAAACATTCATTTTGGAATTATGGCCAAAAAGTTAAACCTTGGTTTCATCAGACCATAACACATTTTCCCATGTGCTTTTGGGAAACTAGATGTTTGTTTTTGCAAACTTCAGGAAGGCTTGGATGTTTTTCTTTGTAAGAAAAGGCTTTCCCCTTGCCACCCTACCCCATAGCCCATTCATATGAAGAATACGGGAGATTGTTGTCACATGTAGCACATAGCCAGAATGTGCCAGAAATTCTTTAATGTTGCTGTAGGCCTCTTCGAAGCCTCCCTGACCAGTTTTCTTCAAGAGTCTTTTCATCAATTTTGGAGGGAGGTCCAGTTCTTGGTAATGTCTCTGTTGTGCCATATTTTTTACACATGATAATGACTGTCTTGACTGTGTTTCATGGTACATCTAATGCTTTGGAAATTTTACTTGTACCCTTCTCCTGACTGATATCTTTAAACAATGAGATCCCTGTGATGCTTAAGAAACTTTCTGCGGACATGGCTTTTGCTCTGAGATGCAACTGCGAAAATGTCTGGAGAATCAGGTGAACTTTATTTGAGATTAATCAGAGTCACTTTAAATGATGGCAGGTGTGTAATGACTTATATTTAACATGAGTTTAAATGTGACTGGTTAATTCTGAACACAGCCACATCCCCAGTTAAAAGAGGGTGTGCACACTTAAGCAAACAGGTTATTGTAAGGTTTTTATTTTTCATTCTTCCCCTTGATGATTTCAGTTTGATTTTCAATTGAATTGTTCAGATTATAGGTCACATTAAGAGTGGCATGATCTATGTTTGTCTCATTCTTTCATGTCACAAAAACCCAGCATTCTAACAGGGGTGTGTAGACTTTTTTATATCCACTGTATGCTACACAATATCCAGCTACACAATATCCAGCGACCCATCTCTGCTCGACAGCACCACTTCAACCACCACCACCAAACCCCCCAGAATATTGTTAAATTAATTCCTAAATAGTATAATTAAGCCTGTTGTAAAAAAACAAATTGTACTCAAACTGTTAATGAGACTATGATCATTTTACCAACAGAGCAGGTATTTATTAACAATATCTTTGTCGTATCATTAAGCATCCAATAAGCGTTTTGAGGCAATCAAGCATATGTCAGCAAGATAAAATATGTTATTTATCAGCGGTGCATATTTATGCAGCCCCCTTGAGCTGTCTGTAGTGAATAGTACTTGTTTGGAAATACTGTATACCATTCTGGTGGTTTAACTTAAAGAATCAACGTCTATCAAAACAATGTATAAACAGTTAAACATGTATGCTTAGATAACCTATGCAGAAAAATAGAAAATCATTTTCATTATCGCTGGAAAAAGCTATTTTATACATACAGAAAAGGGCTACAATCTCAAGCTAATGGTCCAGACTACCCCAGACTATATTCACTTTGATCACAACCCCTGAGATTTTTTCAGGTGCATGATACCACTGGTTACACGTTCTGTGAAGCCAGGACCACTGGTTTTGTGCCCAGAGTGTGACCAGAAGTATCACAGGAAGCTTGACTGTTAACAGCAACATATTTGACAATTGTTTCACTAGGTCCTGTGACACGGAAGGCAGGTTTGGCACAGCTCAACAGCTGGTGTAACTTGAGTTTCAAAGGGATAAGTGTAACAGAGTTCTGAATGTATCATAAAATCAGTCCACAACTAGTTTGAAATGTTGCAGATGGGGCTATCAGATTGGTTGGAACATCGTCAACAAGGGCTGTCATGTGTGTTGCAAAACAGATGGATCACTTGTTTATGTCGATAATGGGATCAGACAAACTGTCATCATGGGGGGCTTGACTGTTGGCAGCGGTATGTTAACAGTGGTTTCATGTGCAAAACTATGAATCTACCATGATTTTTTTTTTTTTTTTTTAGCAATTCTATTCAAATTTTACTTCTAAAGTTTACCAGCAGTGTGGTATTTTGTACTGTAAGTTGAGTGAACTAACCCTTTAAGTTCTGCTGATATTGTTATGGTGTACCTTTCTGATTTACCCATCTAATCACCAATCACAGGACTCCCCTCTGGGTCCTATGCCTCCTTCTCTCCGTGAGGCCAATTTTGTACCATCCAAGGGCCCAGTCTGTCAGCACTCTGCCCAGGGCAGGGAGCTCCAGTTGGGCTTTGAGCTCAGCGGGAGAGAGCCTGGATGAAAGGGAAGCGCCTAGTTGGAATGCCCCAACTCCAACCATCTAAACCTGAAGAATGGGATGTGTCTTGAATGGCACTCTATTCCCTTCATAGTACACTGCTTTTGACCAAAACCCTATGAGCCCAAGCACAATATAAAGCCAATTTGGTTGCATGGTGCCAGGGCAGTGGACCAGTAGAGCAAGTTAAACAGCCTGACAACTCACACCCACTGTCTGAACACACTGGAGGCAATCGAGGCACTCTGGGGCAACAAAGAATCTGGATCAGCAGTAGAGAATGGCAAAGAAAAGGTGTCACAGGGCATGGGCCCTCTCACTCATACAAAGTAGAGACCCTTTTGCCATTTGCAGTTCTGGGAGATTCTGTGCCAAGAAAGCAAAAAGGATAGGAAGGACAGGACATTCTGTGGGTTTTTCCTTTGCATCATTTTCTTTCTCCTTTATTGATGTAATCATCTGCTTTCAGCCAGCCAGACAGATAGATGGGTGCTCCTGGTGAGTTGAAAACATACAGAGGCTGTTTTGATGTTTGAGCCTGCTCTCTCAAGTGAATAATCTCAGCGAGCCCATAAAGCCAACTTACTCCCCATCACTTTCCAAATCCCTCTCTCCCTTCCTCTTTCTTTCTCTCCTTTTGCTCCCTCTCTCATTCACCCCCTCTCTCATTCAACCCCTCTCAGGCCAGGAAGTTAAGACCAAATAAAAATGTTGGCATCTTGACTCATATACGACCACTAGCATTATTAGGAATGTTTTCCTGGGGTAGCTAAGACAGCGCTAGGTTCAGGCCAGGGGATCCTAATCACAAGGTTCGATGATTACTCATGTGCCTTATCAACGAACGATTGCTGGACACATGGTGTCTAAATCAAAGGTAGTTGAACCAGTGGCCGTCAACTGAAGGCCACTGATTCAACTGACATGCATTGGCACATTCCTGAATCGTTCTTGGCGTTGTTAATTGGGTGTTGGGCTCATTCTTGGGGGTCCTTTATCCCCGTCTCTTTTCCTGTCATTCTAGAATCCTCTGAGACCTGTATCTCTTTTTCTATCACTACATTTCTTGTGGAAATGTTCTTAATGCTGCACATTTTGTTTAAACAAAATCAGGTGACAACTGACAACAAGATGCATTCTTATGGGTACTTTAAATAATTATATTAAGAGACTAACATGATCAACAATCACAATACATTAATAAAAGAACCAAAGGGCAACACACATAAAAATAATAAATAGTCTCTCCCTTTTTCTGAAAATGAGAATGTGTGGAGCTACATTTGTGTCTTTTAAGAACAATCAAAATTGTGAAATTCAAGTGTACAACAGATGAAGCAAATTTGTTTTGCAAATTAAAGCAAAACATACGTCTCAATATCAAATAATTGAAAGAAAAACTGGTGATGTTGTAATTAAAAGTAATTATATCAAACTAAAAAGTTTTTGAGAACAACCGCCTTTTGCGCACTTAGAGTCAGCTAGATAAAGAGATAACGTTGGAGCCTTGTCCTGGAGCCTGTGACGCCTTTTGCGCACTTAGAGTCAGCTAGATAAAGAGATAACGTTGGAGCCTTGTCCTGGAGCCTGTGACACCCAGGGAATTTAATAAAAAACTGTCTGAGTGTTAATAGCTCTAACCGCATTATGTGGATGTAGTCGTTCACAGCAAACAACCTATATTTGGGGGCATGGCCCAAAGCCTCTTGAGTGGCCCAGGAAATCCATGTCACCGGTGCAATATAGAATGGGATAAGAGCTATCATCGCTGTCTGAGCCAAAACTGGGAATCTTTGCCCCAATGAACCTTGACAAGAATACAAGCCAAGAATACAAATCAATGTGTTTGTGTGAGATTGTGTTAGAAATAACTAGGTGCATAATGGGATTCCACTTCACTAGTTACTGGCTAGCAAAGTGTGCATTGTTGCACAATTGCTTGAAGGGGCGATTTGAGAGTCTAAGTAACACACCCATTATCATTTTCACTTGTACAAATGGCGGTCACACGTTGGAATGCTCAAATTGGCGGTAGAGGGTGGAGTCGAGTTAAAGAGGTACCCATTTGCAATTCAGCAATCACACCTGTGCCGCTTTTTGGGGGGAAACAAAAGATGTAGCAAATACCAATTCATCACAACTTGGCCATCTACACACATATACACACAAACTATGGAAAATACTTCATAACTGGTTTGTTAACTGGTCATTATCTACAAAGCATAAATGAAAAAAATGTAAAGCAGTTAACCAAATGAGTTGCTGTCTAGCTCCATTGCAGTAAGGTGCAGTGGTCTCTTACATTTTTCCGGAGCTTTAGGTAATAACCATGTCAGCTAGCAAAAATTACTCAAAGTTATAATGTTAGGCTTGGCTAAACCAAGTTGGTTTAGCAACTTGGTAAACAAGAATTCCTTGTTGTTATCATCATGTCCAAATTAATTTCATACGGTGCAGCATTTTATTTTGGCTACAAGGAACTGGCAAAAGTTTAATATTTCATTGGTTGTAGTCTAACTGGAAGCATCATCCACCTGACAAATGATTGAGGTAGTGAGCATCTTCTGTACATAGTGTCCAACAACACAAGAAACAGGTATATCAACGATAATTTATCAGGAAGTGTGGTGTTCAACAAGAACAAGTTGACTTTAGCCTAATTTCACGTTATTAGCTCATTTGAATTATTTGTGTTGGTATCACACTTTAATGTATGTACAAGCATATTCCTCATAAACTAGCATCTACCTTGCTGCACTGATATCCAGCCTGAACTGTCTGAAGTGTCAGCTTCTGTTGATAGCATTTTTGTCAGTAATTCTAAATGCTTTGGATTGAAACAGAATTTCAAAAAAGCTTAAAGGCATTTTAAATTACTGATAAACATGTATTTTTTTATTCACCCCAAAATAAATTCTATATTTTAAATGGTGTCCTAACCTTAGTCTGTATATGCAGTATATGCAGTGCTACATTTGTAAATCAGGAGGTCCTGGAACAAATTTGGGCACACACCAGACATGGATCCGATGGACAAATCGTTGCAAATAGGCTACATCTCCTCATTAGCACAAACAACGGGAAAATAAAAAGCTAAAACATTCACAATCTTGTCAGGCACTGCTGAAGCTACAAGAGGCTGCTGAAAAAGACAATTTTATGAACTCTGAGCGCTTTTAGTAGAATGTTTACAGTACAAAGCAAAAACAGAGATGAAGTCATGGGCAGCAGACCGGATCTGTGAAAAATAGGTGCGGGAACAGACTGACATGTGCTGGATCTTGGAGGAAAATCTGACAGGTGCTGGATCTTGTTCCGGCAGGATCCGGCTCAAATTAACCACTGGGTATATGTCCCTATGGTGTCTTGTTGTCTCATTAATCAATCTCTCTGGACACTGAAGAAGACACTTTGTCTGTGGGGTCCAAGTTATATTGTCAGCATAGTCTGCATGACAAATAGGGGACATTGCATAATTCCTGATTTTATGATGCCAACAGTCGAATATAATAGTAATTGTACTCAGGGTAGATAAGGAATTACGGGAAGTATTTTGAGTCTAACATGAATGTCCAAAGAGGTAAGTATTTGGTAGCCTAGCACAGTCACTGATCCTGCAAGCATACATGAGCTTATATGAAATGCGTATTTCATGCCAGGTCAAGTATCGTCAGCCGCTGCTGAGTTAAAGTGTGCCTTGTTTTTGTGGGGCTTAGAGTCTCAAGAGGACGTATCAACTTTTCAGTGGGTGGTTGAGTGTTCATTTAAAAAATATGTAGTTACGATTGGTTTTCATCCTGCCTAGCGGTCTCAGTGAGCGTCTGATATCTGTCCATCATTCTTCCCATCCAGGTGTGGTAAGGCTTTTTGTTCACTCTCCATAATGGCTGGACCTGGCTTTAAAGAGTTTGCTGTCCGCTTCTGGTTTCAAACAAAAGATTGTCTGCACCCATCCACTGAAAAATAATTGCTTCAAGGGAGCGTTGGTTCTTGATTTTACATGCTGTGTAGCCTCATTTTAAATTAAAAAGTAAATTAGGCCAGAATCAGTAATGTCTTGGTGTACCTGAGGGTGTGATAAAATTCCATGCTTGATTTGCCATTCTGCATAGAAGAATCCACCAAAGCAGTTACCCTTTGGGCAATGGGTGCACACACTCCTGGCATTAATAGCGGCTAAACTACTGGTCTACTTTTCCATAGTCAACAGTTACTACTTTTTAACATCTGCCATAAAAAACACAGTTTATAGCGCTTGCTTGACAAAGTCAGCAACTTTATATACAAACATGTCGACCCACATACAAGATAAGATGTAGCTAAACTACACATCCTTAGCAACATTACAACTGAGTGGGACACTTAACAGTAACGCAATGTGATGACTGCTCGGTTAGCGTGATAATTGATAATATCATAAAGCAATTATAGATTTTATATACTGCATCAATAGTTGCTACAATTCAAAAATACTATCACATACTTTGTAAATTAACATTGACCTTCAGAGCCACCTCAGATGTAAAATTGTTGTCATGAAAATACACAAATGTAGCTCCATAAGAGACAGTATGGACTGTTGTGGTTTCTAGCATGTGAGTACAGGAAGGTGATAAACTGTATCTTTGATAATCTAGCTAGACACTGTTTTACTCTCAGAATGCCAGGCAAATGGGGAAAATATAGAAGAAATGACTCCAAAGACAAGGAAAGAAGTGTTTAATGGAATGGACCACACCGATCATATTTCTTGTGCACACAGACATAAACGCATGAGAAAAGCTGGTCCATTTTATGATACAAGGCCCTTTGTTTGACTACATTTGTAAGAGGAAATAACACAACCAGCACATCAGAGCTACAGATAGCTGCACATACCGCTTGCCACTTTAACATTGCAATGTACTGTTGAATACATTGCTAAGAAATGAACCAATATCCACAGAACATAAAGCATATAGTGCATTAATGAGGTTATATGGCCTTTTTTAAGGAAATTAGTGTTACATGTTGTTTAATGATAAATACTGATGACCAAGAAGCAGCTCTTTGTGGGGATGAGATACTGCAGAAAGAAACTCTATCAAATCATGCACATGTTTGGAGGAATAATCAACATTCCAGCTGGTGATTCACTGACCATTGCCAAAGCCTGTTTCAAGTTTCTTGATGACAATAAATTGACCATTGACAACTAGCCACAGATGGCTGCAATACAATGTCTGGCCAAAACAATTCTGTCTTTATAAAATGCCAAGCCCGGAATACATATATCATCTACATAAAATGTGTGTTATACCTTACAACTGAGTGCCTCCAAAGCAGTTAATGTTCTTCCACAAAGTTGAATATATGGTTATTCAATGACACCCAGTGACTGCAATATGAGGTAATATATGGACCACCATCAGTGTTGCTGAAGCCCCACTGAAGATATTGAAAGTATTACACCAGATGGCATGCAATCAGTGAGTGTGTCAACTGTATTGTCTCAGAATGAGAAGTTCAAGCTACACTTTCAGATCACCAATAGTCTTGCATTGCCTGACCTTGGGTAACAATGGTAGCTTTGCTTGCACATGAAGAAATTTGAGAAAACAGTTTCGGTGAGTGTTTTCTTCTGACAAGCAACTCTCACGACAAATCACATGTATGGGTTGGCCGGACTTAAGCATTAGGCGGGTAGTGTGTTCAAGACAAATCATACTCTAGTGGAAAGGCAGTGACATCACTTTGCAAAGTTAAACAGAAGTTTATACTGCGACCATTCAAAGATCATGTATGTAGCCAAAGAAGTGAAATATTACTGAAATATTACTGCATGGATATTTACCAGTTGTTTCCATTCCAGGTAAAATAGTTTTTGCTAGTTGACTATATTACCTGTAGAATCCTGTGTTCATTCACTCAAAGACTGTTTCACTTTGTTTATGCTCTCTGTATTTTTTCTCAAAAGTGAATCATGGTCACGTACCTCCTGGTCAGTACCTGATTCACTGAAGACTGGCAGCTTTCCACTCATCTTTTTATTGAAGAGCTGCTCAGCAGGGCTCTTTCCAGTAGTGGAATGATCAATGATCCTGTACACAGTAACATATTTTCTCAGTTCACGTTTCCGGTCAAGTCCCTCAGACTGTTTTGTTTCAGGAGTGATGCATTCTGGTGCTCAACTTCTCTGTTGGCCTGAGCCCATTTTGGTATGGTTCTCAGGTTTTTGATACCACTATTCTTGCAGTTTTCATTAAAAAGCTCGGATTTAAACTGCGGCCCATTGTCTGACTTGAATGTCACTGACAGTCCATTTTGGCTGAATACTGACTCCATTCTGTCAGTAACTTTATCTGCTGTTGTGGAAGTAATGATGTCAAATTCATAGTAGCGACTCCAATAATCTACTACCACCAGGACTGAAAAATGATATGGCAAAGATCCTAGTATGTCTATTGCAACATCCTGCCAGGGAACATCTGGTAGTGGTGTGGGCCTAACTGGCTCTGGTGGGTTGGGTTTTGCTACAATCTGGCAACTGTGGCAAACTTTACAAGGTCTCTCAGCTGCTTTGTCTATGCCAGGCCACCACAACTTGGATCGGAGGTGCTGCTTAGTTCCTACTATTCCTATGTGTCCGTTGAGAGCTAGTGTCTGTAGTCTGTAGTCCCTGGGGTAGCACTATTCAGGTTACTCTTAGAACTAAATAACACATTAGCTCATCCACAATCATGGTATATTGTTTGCAGTTCTAGAAATGTCCGTTTAATATTGCCTTACGTACCTCCATCAGTTCCGAATCAGTGGCAGAGGCTTCCTTTACCCCTCTGGTGGTAAGTGCTCTGGGTGTAGCATTCACAGCAACGAACCTCACGTATTCATCTGATCCATGTTGGTGCTTCTCCTGTCTCTGCGTCTGCCCCAGGAGTTATGACATTTGATAAGTTATATTGTCTTTCCCTGGAATGTGGAAACATTTGAATTCATGCAGCTGTTGCCATGGAATCCATCGCTCAATGCAGGCACATATCACTTCCAGAGGCGTATGATGTGTAACCAAGTCAAATCTCCTCTCGTATAGGTATGTATGGAGTCTTTTGCAGGCCCAAACAAGTCCCAAGGCCTCTCTGTTTGTGAGAACTTACATTCCCCTTGTAGGTCCTGTACCAGTACTGCCCCTAAACCTACAGAGCAGGCATATAACCTTGGTTGGCGCGTCCTTGTCGAAATAGGTTGAAGTGCCAGCTCTGGCCAGCTCTGCTTTAAGTGCTTTGAAAGATTGTCTTAGTTTGTTTCCGAACTCAAATAGTGTGTCTTTCTTTGTCAGGCATCTCAATAGCTCCAATGTCGCAAACTGCTGCTGTATAAGACAAGTCCTAAGAAAATCCTCAATTCCGTGGCTTTCTCTGGTTCCCAGGTTTCTACCACAGGTCACACTCTCTCTTCTGTTGGTCTGACAACAGAATTCCCAAGAATATCAGTCTGTCCATGTTAAACAGGCACTTCTCTGGGTTTAGTGTCAGTCCGCTTTGTGTTAACCATGGCATGATAGCGTGTAGGTGTTTATCGTGTGTCCTTTGAGATGTTTTCTAAACCTTCGGGTCCAGCTAGAGCGTTGGCGATCTTACGTTGATATTGCTCACTGGCTGAAGATACACCAAGTAACAGTCTCTTCTATCAGTATACTCCATTGTGCACTGTGATTTCACATGACTCAGGTGTCAATTCTTGTTGGTGGTATCCCCGTTTCAAATTCAATTTACAGAAAATGGTTGAGCTTTTCACGCCCAGGAGCATCGCATCCGCAGTTGGGTTAGGGTAGTGCCTATTGCCTCATTAGCTAGTCTCATATCTAAACATAGCCTTACATCATTGTCTGTTTTTGATACAATAACCACTGGGTTTACCAAAGTTGTGGCACATTTACAGGTTCTATATCCAAGTCTATGAGTTCTTTTATCTTGACTCTACTGGCCCCCTCAGGTTGAACTGTGTGCGTCTAAGGGGCTGGGCTACAGGTTTTACCTCTGGGTTAATGTATAAACTGACCTGCTCAGTTTTCAGTTTCCCCACTCCCTGAAACACCTCTGGGTATTGCTGTTGTAGTGACCCTTATATACCAGTAATTTTCTGTGCACATATTCCGACATTCCTTTGCTCAAGATCGCATCCCAGATCTTTGTCTGCATCGCCCCCATAACCGGTCTTTAACCGCCTGCCTCAGGCGAGTGGCCAGTTGCTGAATAGTCTCACCCTGTTTCTGAGAAATCTTCTGAACTCTATCGGTCAAACATTGGGTTGATTAGGGGAACGGAATAAGTATTCAATGCTGGGACTGCGACTGTGTAGTCCGCCACATCCCCGTGTATCAGTAAAGTGGAAAATATATCTTGCACATCTGGTCCAGCAAGATGCAAAAGCAAGGCACGTCTTTTCTGCTTTGTCACAGCTGTAGAATCATCGTTGAGCATTAGTCCTTCCCATCAGCATACAATTAGAAAGACTTTAGCCACCACGTCCATCTTGGACCTAGCGTGGCCGGTTCAGTACAGCAAGACAAGTTTAGGATTCTGGATTTTGCCATCCTTAACCAACAAAACCTCATCCACACTCGATTTCCCTTCCTTTTACACCATTTGTGCAGGTCATAGGTCAAACCCATATGTGACACTAGTCAATAGCCCCAGTGATGTTACCTGCAGGTATGAGCTACCCAAGGGCACTAGTGTGAAGTTAGTCAAAACAGAGTATGCAAATGGTATATGCATGTAAAACAACATTATTGATTGAATCAAGAAATGTGGCCAAAATGCATCACAACCCAGATGCTCTCTCTACCAGTGGGTATTCAGCATTTGTGGCCAGTTGGTGGGAGGGGTTACATCTGTCTTTGCATAATGTATTGGCATTTTAAAGAAAACTATCATACAGGGAAACATTAGCCTTCCAAATATGCATTTTATCAAATACTACATCACTCTTACCCTACAATGTTTAGAGTTCTGTGTTTAGCTAAGTACGCAGAGGGTTCCTGGCAGGCTCCTCTCCTTGCCAAAGCGCGGTCGAGGTTTTACAATCCTTTTTCAAAGGGTGTTGGACGCCAGGAGGCCATTACCAAGTCAATTCCACCTTTTAACAGGCACTGGCCGTTCATTTCCAGCCCAAACAGGGAAATTGGCAGGCTAGGATGCCCACCCTCCCTCATCCGAAGGATCATTTTACATCACAACTCCTGGACAAGAGCCGTGCTTCGAGAGCGCAGGCAGCGGCGGCTTACAACAATGAAGGTCTTCTAGCTTCGACCGCCAAACACATGGTGGCAGGGGATTTCGGAGACAGGGGAGATCTCCCACGTGCTTGCCGCAATTCTACAGCTCAACCAGGCTCACTCTGTCAAGGCCGGGGAGGTGATGGCAACTTCTGATGTGGCGCAGAGGCACCTCTAGCTGTCTCTGTTTTCCCTTAGAGGCGCTGAGAGGATGCCGCTACTTAACATGCGTATTGTGTCGTCGGATCTGTTTGGGGACGCTGTCTCCACTGCCGCAGATAACTTCCGTTAGGCAGAGAAGGACAAGGAGCTATCCAGTCCCCTTCCATCGCCAGGCATCCAGCTGCTCCTGCTGCTTCTACTCATCAGCCACGGTCTGCACCCCGTCCCGGCACGTTGGCACGAATAAGCCACAGACGCCAGGCAGCCCGCCTACGGCACTTCCTCAAACGACCCCACGGAGGGAGAGATCAGAGACCCCTCCGGGTCCCAGGATCGCCTCCCCTTGACTTCCTACCAAACACAGGAAGACCTGACTAGATGCAGAGCTGGCTGGGGACAACGTCATCGCTTTCACAGCCCCCATTTGTGATCCTGTATGTGTGGCTGATCCCACCGACGTCGCCGAATTGGCCCCCTTTGTTTATCCTTTTAATAATGTTAGGACCTAAATTCACTCTTTCAATGAAAGACATTTCTCCATTCACTCTCAGGCCCCCATGTCTGTTTTGCAGTTTTCTTACTTTTGGTTACTAAAGTTGTGTGCCGGTTAGCTCTCTAACCGTGGCTACTGAGGTTCCTTTAGATATTACCAGAGGCGTGTGTGAGAAAAAGGTTTTCTCTGGATTTCAAGCCAGCGCCACCTCATGCCCTCGTTCTCCCCTTTTTGATGAGGACGAACGAGAGCAGAGGATTGCCAAATTTACAATCTGTGAATACTTTTAGGAATGTTATATCTGTAACTGACTCAGTTTTGACTACCTCAGTTAATATAGGGAACAGATAACACCGGGCAGCAGGCTTGGCGGTTAGCACGGCGTCTCCGCCGGCTAGCTCTGAGCCTTGCTGCCATGCAAACGAGTCTGAGAGGACAGTCTCAGAACGTTGTTGCCATGACTTTGCGCATAAGCAAGCAACTAAATGGGCTCATACGGCTTCGTCAGGTTACCATTCCCCTCCTTCACTGGAATCTAATGGTGGGTCTGTGTGGGTGTGTGTGTGTGTGTGTGTGTGCTTCTCTTACAGAGCCCCTCGCGGCTCAGAAGGACAGTGCATTCCCTTCCTGTGTAGATGTTCAGGAAAGCACTGATCATGTTTCTGACCCCATCGTCTCCATTACTCCCTTTCGTTTCGTCAGCCCCCACCTCCGTTTATAGGAGTGTTGATGACGGCGATGTTGTCACCAGAGAAGGTGACAGCCCGACTGTCAGAGATGGCCAAAGAAGACAGGGTCAGGGAGGCCGATTTTGGATTTACGCATATTCAACAAATGCATGGCCAAATGGTCATTTCGCATTCTCTGGATGAAACACCTGTTGGAGTCTGTTCTCCCAGCTGACATTTGCATGATCAGATTTTTCCTCATCACAGGAGGTTCTTCCGATTCGCCTTTCGGGCAGAGCGTACGAATTATTAATGGCCAAACGAAGCTTCATTAGCTTTATTTTAGTAGCAGGATATTATGCTGGCAACACTCAGATTTTCTTCATCACAATAAAAGCCAACATTGAAAATAACAAGGCAATACAGTTAACAATTTAGTCTGTAAGAAGCTAGGTCAAGAACAACATTGGAATTGACATTAAACATAAAATGACAGACTAAATTGCCTTATGTATTTCAATGATGGCTATAATTGTTTTTAAGAAAATCTGAGTTAGAGCTGCTTACATAATATCCTGCTGCTAGAAGAACAGTAATGAAGCCTCCAATGGCCATCACTAGTAAGAATACACAAGAGTGCCATTCAGTTTTGCTCAGGCCCCGCGCAGCTTCTCCAAATGTGTGGAGGCGGCACTGGAGCCATTATGCAGAGGGGGATCAGTCTTAGCCTACCTAGATGACTAATTAATCCTGGCCTCGTCAGCAGAGCTGGACGATGTCTCACACGACCCAGATGGTGGCCCTTTTCACAAACCTGGGCCTGGCTGTGAAAGGGTCGAAGAGCGTGCTGTTGCCCAGTCAGCAGGTCCCTGCTTGGACACGGCATGACAACGGCGCGCATGACGGACTTGAGGGCAGAGTACCTCCTCTCTGCCCTCAGACTTTGTCAACCCCTGTGGGTGAGGTCAGTATGCACGATCATGTCCCTCCTGGTTCTTATGTAGTGGTTCCTTTGGGGCTGCTGTACAATACAAATGTGGTTCACCTGCCAATGGTTGGATCCTGTGCATCATCAAAATTGACAGTTTTTGTTCCACAGCTTCTTAGCGAGGGATCTGGACCATTGGCGGAACCTAGCTGTGCTGAGTCAGGGTGCCTCCATGGGTAAGGTGATGTTTGTACAGGTCCTTTTGCGTTCAGAACACGAACCTGATCCAAGATGATTGATATCAGAGAAACCACTGTCTTCATTGACTAATTCATTTTCAACTGTCAGCCTTGCTTGATAAAACATGGCTGACAAAATGGCACACCAAAACATATGTTTTTAATAACAGCATTTAAGCAGAAAAGTGAAGCTGTAATGGCTTTATTGACTTGATGTTATGAAAAGAGCACAGTTTGTCACCCATTTTTTTTTCTTTGCTTACATCCTGATCTGCTGCAACCTGGGTAGGAAGTAAAAACATTCAGAAAATGCGTTCTATCCAGTTCAAAGAAACAGTGAAACCACGCTAAGCCCGTCTATCTTCAATAAGCCTATCACTGAAAGTAAAAAAAACTAACATTCAATATTAATATTGCAGCTGAGAGTCAGTAGTAATTTTTTTATTAGGGAAGTTACCAGACCTTCAAGGAGGCCAGAAGTATATGGAGGTGTAGCCCCGTGAGACTACAACTTACTAGTACCATGCAACGGTACATGGTACCATTCGGTACGCCCCCTACGGTTCAATATGCACACTTGAACCACGGAGATACAATATGTGAGTCATTTTGCTTTAACATCAACAACATGCTTATTGGGCTGCAGACTACACTGTCTGTTGTAGATTCAGATCCAAAGAACCAAACATGTAGCGTGATAACAGGTAATGCAGGCAACTGTTTGGGAACCTGGGTCGTTAGAGGGCTCCTGAGGGCTGACAAACTTGACTCCACAGCAATGCACCAGGTGGTAGCTGTTAGAAATCTAGGAAACATATTCTTACATTCGTACAAGTGTGTCGTATCTATCTAATGATACCACAACATGCTGTACATTTTCATAGCTGCCAGGTCTGACTTACAATTTGCAGCCTGCTGATGAAATCTTTGAAAAAGTAATTGTTTGTAAAAGTTTTAGGTGGCTGTTAGCTGTTGCTTGAAAATTGGTTATTAAAATAAAAATGTATATTACAGATGAGGTAGAGGGATTACAGATGAATAAGAAGAATAATTATGTAGTATGTTGATTGTGAAATTATTTGGTACTCTTTTCACACTCTGTCATGTCCTGGCTATGACCCTAGCCATCTTCGCGCTGGCTGGGGCCATAGTCAGGACATGGCCAGAAGAGGTGCCTCTAGGCACCTCTATGTGCTTTGGTCTCCCCAATTGGAGGCAGGTGTTCGTTATTGCCTCCAATTGGGGAACCTATTTATGTTGAAGGGTTGCCCACAGTATTGTGGTTTATTTTGGTTAGCAGCCGAAGGCTAGACCCAAGTCATTTAAGTCTGCTTTAAGTAAGTTTGTTTGTTTTCTTTTGTACATTTATTAAAGAATGGATTACTCCTACAACCGTTTTGCCTCTGCCAATCTGTCCTCACACCAGACACATGACACACTCATTATAGTTTGTGGTTTCCAGGAATTATTGCTAATCAGTACAAATCCAAGCACATTTTATAAGAAAAACATCTTTATATTTTTTAAACGTTTTGTTTATTTGGTATTCCTTCGCAGACATGGTTTCATCTCAATCTCAAAATAATTGGCAGATATTTTAGTAGGAGGTGATTCTTAAATATAAGTCAATTGTCAATTGGAGGAGTTGCATATTTGCTGTTTGCCTCAATATTGAATAGGTAAAAGCAGCATTTCCTGATCTTCAAATATTGCTTTAAGGAACCTGTTTAGTAATTGTAAAGATGATAATTGTAACTATTTAGAAAAATATTATTGGAAAGGTTGTAAGGATATACTGTTATATACTGTTTTACACTTGTTCTGTCTCATTAAACTCACTCAAGAGTTAGCTTGAAATGTCAAGCTAACTCCGATTGGATAGCCCCGAGGGGCTATCCAATCGGTACCTTTTGTATAGTTGATTGTAATGGTTACGTGTTGCAAAACAGAGGATTGCAGGTTCGAGTCAAGTCTAGGACAGTGCAAACTGTCAGTGTCTTGGGCAGACTTCATGTGAAAAAACAAGTCAAGCTAACATCAAAGCTTTTTGCAGGAACACACATTTTGTACTGTAATTTTGTAGATATTGATGCAGGACATCCATTTATGCAACTAGTGCCTTCAAATAGGTTCGAGGCACACAATGTATTGTCGCTGTATTTCATAAGTACTTCATGAATGGAAAGTTTACTACACAGACACTTTATTCAATAAACAAAACTCTGGGCCAATTTAGTCTATTGCAGAAATAGTATATACGTATAACAGTATAAATAGTATGTGAATAAGTCTAGTATACTTGAAGTATCTTCTAAATAGTGTACTTTGTATACTGAAGTATACTAACAAAAATATACTTAAGAGTATACTGTTTTTTGTAAAGGCTCTATCGTGAATGCCATGGTTTCCCTTTGCTTGTAAATGAAATCCATAGCAGTTGTCTATGAAAGTGTCTTTCAATATAACATTATTTTAACCCTAAATGCGACAATACATTGTGTGCATCACACCTATTTGAAGGCACAAGTAGCCAGTCTACCTTATTAATACTATTAACAAATTGGATTATGTATATCAGCTCTTGAATAATATATATTATTAAACTTATCGCTCATGCAAACCACTAGTTGCATGAATGGATGTCCTGCATCAATATCAACAAAATTACAGTACAAAATGTGTGTTACTGCAAAAAGCTTTGATGTTAGCTTGACTTGTTTTTTCACATGAAGTCTGCCCAAGACACCATTATAATGGCATATGGCTAACCAGTGATGCCACTCTATCATTTTGAGGTGAATCCGTGACTCAGGAGTGCAATTACTTCTGAGTCCATATTTCACATTTGTATTTCTGCCATGCACGCTCAATATGCTGAGTATGAGCATAAGTCTCAAGGTCAGCAAAGTTTCTTTTATGGCAAAGTTTCTTTTTAGCCACAATTTTTTAGCAGGCTAAATAGTTTCTTCAAGTTTGATAATCAGGCCCATGTTTATTACAGGTCATGTTGCCTTGGTCACAGTCAAGTTGTCATTACAAAGACAGCGACAGGATATTTTGTCTCAGTTAATGTCAAGTTGTCATAACAAAGACATTGACAGGTTATGTTGTCTCAGTTAATATCAAGTTGTCATAACAAAGAGATCCCAAACAATGTCAACCTTGCACTAAAAAAATACATAATTGACCAAATGACACTAATGACAACATTCATAATGATTCATTTATGTGTCATGTCATGGTTATGACAGTATCATGACAATGTGATGTCACACCCCTTCAAATAAAGTGTTACCCAGTAAATGAAAGTCAATATTTACTCGCTAGAAAGCAAGTTACCTATTATGTCTGATATTCACCACGGTCAAACTTTATTTGTTTGAGAAAGAAAGGAAAATATGTATCTCTTATTCTGAATATGAGCAGGAAGAAAGTATTTCGGGGGAATGAGCCTTACTTGTTCTAACCCTAACACACAGATGATGAATTGACCAAATAGAAACTTGGACAGCAGCTTAAGGAGGGCCGATGGAGAACACCCTTATCCCCAACCCTTGCCCAGAATAGGCAATGTGTACTTTGTGTATTATTACATAACAATTGGAAGTATTACTTACAATCTGTCTTGTCTCCACAAGTTGAAATGGGTAATTTGAGGGAATTGCATTCGCCTTTAGTCCTCTTCTAAGAAAACGTGGTGCCCAATCAGCACTTGAAATTAAACTTTTTTGCTCACCAGCCACTGTGGCTAGTGGTTTTCCAAAGTTACTAGCCACTCAGCATTTTCACTAGCCACCATTTTGTTGTAGGGGAATTACATTTTATTTGATAGAATTTGACTATGGTGTGCTACATCTTAGCCTGTCTGGTTCACAGGTTCAGTCACTATAAGGCAAAGGTGGTACCCCACTCTACCGGACTCCCCTCTGTGAAATACTTTCTATAATGTGGCTATACACTTAAAAAAAGACAACAATTATAATGTTAAATCTGCCCTGTTTTCCATGTCCACTTGAGCACACTACAATGTCCTCCCTAATATCAACCAAAATATGTAAGCAATATATTTATTCATATATTTTAACATAACATAACTATTAACATGATATTTAAAAAGAAATATGAAATCACCCATCAGCTTTATAATTAATTGCAGTCAATTTATTGTTGTATATTTTTGTTATGCTATGTCCATGTTAATATAGACTTGCATTAAAACAAAGCTGTATTTATGACAGACTTGTCAGGGTCAGCTGTACAAGCATCTTGACTGATGCTGATCCAGCATCTTCACATTTATATATTTATATTGTTGGTAACTTAAATATTTTAATTCTATATTTTTTTACTCTATAAATTGCATATGTAGGTTAATGAGTTTGGTGATTGCACATACACACATCTGATGGCCTTTTAACCAGTCTTCTTCGTTTGTCTCGCAATCTCTTAAAAAGAGATATCTGATATTTTTGTCGCCTGAAAAGTAAAAAAATCTATTATGCCGATTAGATGTAGTTTGAGGTTATTATGTTTTAATGGAAAATGTTCACATGCTCGTGTGTAAAGGAAAATTAGGATATACTCTGTCTGGACCGGTGTATGCAAGGTTGTCAGATTTCCTTGATCATAAACTGTATTCTGCTGCAGATTCCAGAATAAATTATGGACACGCCCAAGCCCATGAAAAATACCCGTATTGTGTATGAAACACACCCCACTTGGCAATAGTCAATATGGAAAAAGTCCTCCCACGGTCATTTTAGGTGCCGTGTTTCGCTGGTATTTTGTATGAATGCAAAATCATGTTTTACAATGCCAACACACAGGCGGTGCGAGATTTTGGGTTGGCTGTTGCCTTTGAGCTTTGAATTCAGGAAAAACCCTGTGTATAGATCTTTAGAATGCCACCCGCCAAAGTGGCTAGTATGAGTGACAGCATTTGGCGGGTGCCAATATCAAGCTCTGGTCACGATCCTCTGAATTTAAATGTTTCTCGCAAACATTGTATGTGTCGTTGGCAAAGTTGCTCCATTGATTTTCCCCCACAAAACGACTAGGGAGAGACAGAGGTATGTCCCAATTGTGGTGGATCTTGGGTAAAACTGAAGTACCGTACAGGCAAAATTTACATGTAGATCATATTATATCAGCCACACGCATTGAAATGTGTAGTAGCTCTTCACTATGAGCACACATCACAGACATTCTCTGAACTAGGAAAATATTAAATGAAATGGCTAATTGCAGCATTTTCCATGTTGATTCTAGCAGAATCAAAGAGCTGTTGTGTCTACCAGTGCATATACACCATGTGGCCAAATGTATGGGGACACCTAACCATCACACCTATATGAGCTTGTTGGCCATCCCATTCTAAATGAATGACCATTTGCAAAAATTATTTGTCACCCTCACATTTGAAAACAAACCTACACCCTGGTCAAAAGTTTAAGGAATTAACATTTTAGTTAGGTTACCCTTAAAGCATGCAGGCACATTGTTTTTTTGGTTGTTACTTTTGTATATCATGTAGTTAGTAGCAGTTAGAGTGTCTGACCAGCAACAGAAAAGGTTGCTATTCATCTTTCCAGAAAGATTTTCTATACTTTTGACCCTTCCTGAGCAGTCATTTCAGCAGATACAGTGGGGCAAAAAAGTATTTAGTCAGCAACCAATTGTGTAAGTTCTCATAGGCACACTTCAACTATGTGAGACAAATTGAGAAAAAAAATCCAGAAAATCACATTGTAGGATTTTATATGAATATATTGGTAAATTATGGTGGAAAATAAGTATTTGATCAATAACAAAAGTTAATCTCAATACTTTGTTATATACCCTTTGTTGGCAATGGCAGAGGTCAAACGTTTTCTGTAAGTCTTCACAAGGTTTTCACACACTGCTGCTGGTATTTTGGCCCATTCCTCAATGCAGATCTCCTCTAGAGCAGTGATGTTTTGGGGCTGTCGCTGGGCAACACAGACTTTCAAATCCCTCCAAAGATTTTCTGGTGAGATCTGGTGACTAGCTAGGCCACTCCAGGACCTTCTTACGAAGTCACTGCTTCTTACAAAGTCACTCCTTCATTGCCTGGGCGGTGTGTTTGGGATCATTGTCATGCTGAAAGACCCAGCCACGTTTCATCATCAATGCCCTTGCTGATGGAAGGAGGTTTTCACTCAAAATCTCACAATACATGGCCCCATTCATTGTATCCTTTACACGGATCAGTCGTCCTGGTCCCTTTGCAGAAAAACAGGCCTAAAGCATGATGTTTCCACCCCCATGCTTCACAGTAGGTATGGTGTTCTTTGGATGCAACTCAGCATTCTTTCTCCTCCAAACACGACGAGTTGAGTTTTTATCAAAAAGTTATATTTTGGTTTCATCTGACCATATGACATTCTCCCAATCCTCTTCTGGATCATCTAAATGCTCTCTAGCAAACTTCAGACGGGCCTGGACATGTACTGGCTTAAGTAGTGGGACACTTCTGGCACTGCAGGATTTAAGTCCCTGGTGTCGTAGTGTGTTACTGATGGTAGCCTAGTGTGTTACTGATGGTAGCCTTTGTTACTTTGGTCCCAGCTCTCTGCAGGTCATTCACTTGGTCCCCCCGTGTGGTTCTGGGATTTTTGCTCACCGTTCTTGTGATCATTTTGACCCCACGGGGTGAAATCTTGCATGGAGCTCCGGATCGAGAGAGATTATCAGTGGTCTTGTATGTCTTCTATTTTTTTTATAATTGCTCCCACTGTTGATTTCTTCACACCAAGCTGCTTACCTATTGCAGATTCAGTCTTCCCAGCCTGGTGCAGGTCTACAATTTTGTTTGTGGTGTCCTTTGACAGCTTTTTGGTCTTGGCCATAGTGGAGTTTGGAGTGTGACTGTTTGAGGTTGTGGACAGGTGACTTTTATACTGATACCAAGTTCAAACAGTTGCCATTAATACAGGTAATGAGTGGAGGACAGAGAAGCCTCTTAAAGAAGAAGTTACAGGTCTGTGAGAGACAGAAATCTTGTTTGTTTGTAGGTGACCAAATACTTATTTTACCGAAGAATTTACCAATAAATTCATAAAAAATCCTACAATGTGATTCTCTGGATTTTTTTCCTCATTTTGTCTGTCATAGTTGAAGTGTACCAATGATGAAAATTACAGGCCTCTCTCATCTTTTTAAGTTGGAGAACTTGCACAATTGGTGGCTGACTTTTTTGCCCCACTGTACCTCCACCTCTCCATTTCGAAATGGGGTTGGGTAAAATGGAAAAGAAATATTGTGTGCATGCTGACAAATATCCTCTTTCTCCTCCTTTTCCCATGAGATGTTGGTAAAACAAATGGCCTCTGGGATTGGTTCAACAGTTTTGATATTGTTCTGACAGGTAGACAGGCTACATTTTAGCGATAAATGAGACATTTTACTTTGCTTCAAGGTAGGATATACATAATCCTATCATAGATGTTGAGGGAAATATTTAATAAACACATTTTCTATGCACACTGCAGTTCCATTGGTTTCCAAAAACGTTATGTAATTGTTTAGAAGCCAAAGGCATTTAGGAGTACTGAATCTTCAGTATTCCCCTTTTAATTTCAAATTTGAAACTGATATTTCTGTTTCAAAAATTGTGTGCGGCATATATAGCCTACGTTGTGGATACACAGGCATTCATGCACACCCGTCAAATGTAATGACTTCACAAATTGACACACACAGCACAATTTCATAGCAGTGCTACACAGTAACAAGTTCCTAGATTTTCAGATGGTCAACAGCTGTCAAAGCAACACAACTCCTGTTGCTTATGCCAACACATTTTATATTGGGCTTTTGGTGCCAGTGTCTGCCAGTCTGCCAAACTATGCATCAGTCACGACACTTTCTGGACTGCTCTGTGATCATGTCTTTGTGCCAGGGTGTCCCCGCAGTGGTCACTGACCCTGGAGCACCAAGGTGGGCAAGCTTTTGTTCCAACCCTGCACTAATGCACTGATAAATGATGACAGGCTCTTTAAGTAGCTCATGGTTGCAGAGTATACAGTACATCACCTTGCTGTGAATACTTCACCTCGCTGTGTTCCAGAAAAAGATAAATTCAACACTCAGCATTGTTTTGCCCAAAGCCCCAGATTTACCAATGCTCACAAAAAAGTGATTTGTTTTACAATGCAATAAACTTGGAAGCGTGAAATAAGACAGAAGGGATGAGTTCATGCCGCAATCTTTATTTGTTGGTTGAGAACACTCTTGACTAGGCCCCACAGACCCATGACAAGAAGACTGGAGGGAACAGTTAAGGCTTTATGAACAAGAGAGCTAATCTTTGGGATCAAATTGCTGTATGTTCAGTATATTCCCACATAGAGCACCTTTTGTAGAATATTGCAGAATTCTGAGAATAATCGATTTTGACTGATGCTTTAGATTTCATTAGGGAATTTGCAATGAGGCATTTCTCCAGATTGGTTTTACATTATCTCAAAAAAGATTTGTGGGTGCCTTGGCTAAAAATACCCCAATGAGGAAGGCTATATATTGAATACAATATCAACAATTAAACATTTCCATTTGTAGACTACTTGTCTGTAGTGGATATTACAAAGCAAGCTATCTCAAAACCATATGCTAAAGATAAATACGTGTGTGTAAAAATACTAGCCTTTACATTATGAATTGAGACAGTTGTGAATCATTCCATATACGACAGTTTTATTACGTGACAGAATTACGTGAATCCACAATTCCATTGTTACATCCCACCAAGGCATAAAATGGTTTGGTTTTCTATTGCTGTGCGCCTCTGCAAATTTAGACCCTATTTGCTCCAGTTTCAACTTGGCACCCACACAGGGGTCTTTTCCTAAATAGCTCCCTATTTCCTACATAGTGCACTGCCTTTGACCATTGTCTAATGCGACCTGGTCAAAAAGAAGTGTGCTAAATAGGGAATATGGTGCGATTTGGGTCACATTTAGCCAAGGCAGCATCTGCATAGAGAGTGCTCTTTCCTTCTCAAGGAGGTTGAGTGAATTTATTTATAGATAGAGCAGCACAGTATGAAACAACATATCCCTTAGTTCAATCCAAGTGAAACACTGCATGTTCCATACTACACCATTTCCTCACTTTTGAGGTGGATGGCTTTACTGATAGGAAATACCTCCCAGAATGCACCAGCCAGCGTACGTTTTATCCCGTCATTGGGATGATGGAAATATGTTACATTGGTGCTCTTTATCATGGCATTTCTATATTTCCAGGTTGTGAAAACACTTGAAAATCACTTGGTATGTGTAGAAGCATGAATTTCAACCTGGTGCTGGGGACAGAATGGAATCATTCATTGGGGATCTGTAAAGGTGTCTTTAACATCATGTCAACAAATGACGACTGTTCGCTTTCAAAAGGATTTGGCTCTATGTGCGTAGTACCTGGTCCCTGTCGGTTCTGCATAACATGACCTTTCGCTTTGTCTTCACCTTGCTGTCTTTCTCTTCTCCCACCATCTTCGTCACACTGATGTCATTACCAATGTCCCCACCCCCAGGTTCAAAATATACGAAGAAACCTTTAAAAATAAACCAAATTAATTAATTTGGGCTGGGGTCTGGAAATAGAGTTTGCTGTACAATATATCTGAACATCTTCATGAATCAAAGGATAAAAGGTATGCTATTTGATCACTGATTAGGTCGGTGAAATCCACGACTTGGATGGTTAACTGCTACCATTCACTCCAAGTCATCTTGAGCGCGTAGGTTGGTTCCTAGTTAAATAGCGGCACAAACCTTAATATTTTAAACCTAGGCCTGAAGCATATGGTATTATGAAATTGAGATTTTAGTTGAACTTACTTTCTCTGTCTCAAACACACACACTCTCTCTTTTTCTCTCTCTCTCTCTCGCTCTCTCACACACTCTCACACACACACACACACACAGTCTTTTCTCTGTCAGCATGGTTCATGCTATTTTGATGGTCTTACTTGGTTATATTAGTTACTTTGAAATCCCTCTTTGGAGGTGTTAAACCGCAACGTGTCTATCCAGAGTCAATGTTGACCACCCCTTTAATAGATGTTGATCCACAGAAATATCACATACTGTACTAGTCTCATTCATTCAAGTGTATAATTTACTTCCAGGCTAACATAGACCTGATTCAAATAATAGGGCTCATTAGTGAAATACGTTTTCACGTAGTATTCAGCTTGGCCAGGTTGTGTTTAATCCTACAATCATGCTCGAATGGCTTTGATTTCACACACAGTTAACTCTGAGCACATGGCATTGTTTGGACAAAAGCCACTGCTCTGCAAGCAAACAGTCACATTAAACCACCACATGGCACAGTAATAGAAGCCAATGAAACAGGACGCATCCAATGAGAACATCTAGATTATCAAAGCTGTTGTTTTTCATATCAAGAGTCAGATGCAAGTCCTCTTGACCGTCTCACAGTTACAGGTTACAATCATTGAAGTTTGGTTATTGTGTGTTTCTATTTAGACCTTACTAGAATGGCAAAATGAATTAAATCATTATTGTCAGTCTTGAAGTAAAATTTGGGGTTACATTAAGGGTTGGATTTAGGTTTTGAATTAGGATTATATTTAGAGTTAGGGTAAGGTGTTGAGGTCAGGTTAAGTATAGGCTTAAAGTCTAGGTTCTAGTGGTTACAGCTAGGTTTAGTGTTTGGATAGGGGTTAGGGTTTTAGGCAAGTCTATTGATTGTAATGGTACTATATTGTGGGTCATAGCTTTGATAGTCAAACCGAAGTACATCTGTATAAATATGCACTGCACAATTCTTGTCCACTGATTAAAGAAGTGCTGTCGAGCCAAAGCAGGCCCCCGACAAGCACAGCCTGTTCAGCCAGGACACCCGAGGGGTAATTGGCCAGCAATGCATCGGATCACTCCTATCACAATATCGGATTTCATACCTGTCTATTTGATCAAAGGTCAGTCAGTCAGTTTAATAGGCTGATGGTCATACCAGGAAGCAGATCCAGCCACCACCTCGGCCTCCATCTGTTTGCAGATCCAGCCACCACCACCTTTGGTTCCACCTTGCTAATTGCCTATTGGGATTGCTATTATTAATATTGTCTTGATGTTATTGTTGGTAGCATCATATAAACAATCATGTGATGACAATGAGCTAAGTCAAAGGACCAGAACCATATGCCAAGACATTGCATGTACATTGCTCTTCGTAGTTCTCCAATAAATGGTTCAACTAATATGCCACGTTTTCTGTCTGAATTACATATATTTGGCAATTTGGGCCCGTCCTCAAAAACATATTACACATACAGGCCAAAATGGTAGGTTAAAAAAATAACTTAATTGCAAAAAATAGACTGCATCTTTAAGTGTCTGCGTGTTTGTAGTGTGTGTGTGTGTGTGTGTGTGTGTGTGTGTGTGTTTTACAGCTGCACATCCCTCCATAGGAAGTCTAAATATTAAAGATAGAATTTACCTCCTCAGAATAACCTCTGTAGAATTGGATTCATCCCATTCAACATCCTGTTTGACTATTCATTACTCTGGCTTCCACCCAAAACCATTTCTGATCCAACACAGGGCTTGATGAGATTCCTATGAAAGAAGAATATGTCATAAAAACTGGCATCTGAATGGTTTATTTCAACCGCTTAGAAATGTGTGAAATCAGCTGCTTTATTCTGAGGAGCTGGGAGTGTTATGTATCTATGAGGAAATTACTTAAGGAAATCAGAACAGTGAACCTATGCTTTACTAACTGATTTCCACTATTAGCTCTTTTCTAAAGTGAATTTGTTGTAATGTCTGTTCAAGGCCAGGGAAGCTTTTAAAAGTTAAAGCTCCATCCGCAGCCATAATGGATAACTTAATGGGGCAAACGAAAGACGCTGGATTTCTCAAAAAAACTATCAAACCTCTATTACAGCCCCAGAGAGTTTTAATTGAGTCCATCTCCTCCCGAGATACACCACCTAAGATGATAACCACCTGCTGTAGTCTTCTGGCAGCGGCCTTCCCAATAGGACACTTAATCAGTTGTCTACCGAGCACCAGTTCGATAAAGATGGCGCATTACATCCTATCAGATGCAGGCTGCCTCCCAAATGGCACACTATTCCCTATTTAGTACACCGCTTTTGACCAGGGCTCAATGTTAGTGAGCTTTATAGGGAATAAAGGCTACACTTTGGAATGCACAAACAAGATCCTGCTTTGTTTCATTTAAAGGTAGAGCCTAACACATCTCTGTTGTGATCGATAACAGAATAGCATTATCATCTCAACACTGTGGCAAATTGAAGATAGGATGACAGAATTTTTTATAGATAAGATCATATATTCTATAACTGAAATGGGCATAGGAGACAGTCACACTCACACAGTAATGTGTTGGTCAAATTTAGAAAAGGGCGGAATTCACCCATTTCTGGTTAGGTAAGCATAACACTTCAGATGCCTGGAATGGTGTCACGACACTCCTAAGAAATGTATCATTTAGCCCTCAAAAATCACTTATCATCTATCCTTCCATAAGCATTCCATAACCAACTGTGATTGGCTTCCATCCAAAGTACAAAAAGCCTCACATCACTATGTCAAAATCTGGACTTCCTCCCTAAGCATCTCTTTAAAGGCTTTGTGACAACTGATCACTCACACACAGAAACGCGTGCATTCTCGCACACACACTTATGCACAATAGACTTGTCTTACCTTTGCTATGGTTACCTTGTGATTTCTCCGAGGTACCGCGGTAATGGGCCTGATGATTAATCACCCATTGTCCACCGCTAGAGATCAGTCGATCATAGCAAACCATCCAAATCGCTGAAGCAGAAATTCCCAGTCCCACACAAAGGTTTAAAAGGACAAAAGCTAAATTAAATTTGGTTGTCTGTTCGCAGCTGGAAAGATGTCTGGACAACAGTTAAACTGGTATGCACTCTCTTTTTCTGATTCATTTTACTTTGACCCTGCGTTTAACATGGGCTGCAGAGATAATCAAGTGCATCCGTCTGCAGGTCCATCCACTAGTGAAAGTCATTGATTCTCATTCATTTCGCTTACTCCAGTGATTCTCCAACCAATCCCCGGATATCACCATGCATTTGATTCATTCCAATGCAAACAAGCCTGATTCAACTCCAATTCAGTAGTCCTTGACTATGTAAATGGGGTGAGCCAGTATTGGAATATGTGTATCATTATGTCTGAGGTTATAGCGTGCTCTCTGGTTTCAGACCAGAACCAAAAGAATGTTGGCCGATGGAATTGCAGAGGTTGAGCACAGTGACCAAAGGCTGGGAATGAGGAACGCAGTGGGAGACATGATTGTGTGTATGTTGATTAGGGTTGGAAACAAACCCATACCACAGGCTGTGTAGCAGCACAGCCACAGCTGAACCCCTCCACAGAAATATCAATCGGCTCTCTCTCTCCCTCTCCAGCTAGCTCCCTTGCTCTAAAGCTTTTTCCTCACTACACAGTTTAAACACAAAATACTTGATATTCAGTAGCAGCTCGCAACAAGTACTCTGCAATCATTTCTCCCCTCTATTATTATCTTCCAGTGGAGGTCGAGCGGCCGTACTAGTGCCCCTTAAACAAACCCACCACAGACCACAATAAGAAGGTTATGTAGAATCACTGAAATAATACTAGATCGGATGTTAATGGAGACAGACCATTTATCATTTTAAATGATCCTGTGCATGTATGGATTTGAGGGTAAGCTCATAGAGTCCCTGCAGACAGACTGGCTGATATTTGGGTGTAAATGAGAGAAGCAGAATAGAAAGGAACTCCAATAGTTGCTTAGCTTTATTAGACAATGGCATTTAGGGACAGACTAACACCTTGTAAGGCAATAGGAGGATGAACGTTTTTATTGTAGTGTTTGTCAGGGATGTGACACTCACACCTTTGACAATTGCGATCCCTCCCCCATGAAAAGTTCTCAAACAAGTCTATTCAACTCCAGACCAAGCGGATAAGCTGCATCTTTTTCAAATCAACCAAGCGTTCCAATATTAATAGAGGGCACCAGTAATTTGACATATTCAAATAATCTTAATATTATATTATCGTTATAATACCACAGACACAGCTAGAAACTATGTTTTCAATAATGATGATCAAATAGGACAACCTTACAATCTAGGCCCATAAAATGAAATAACCAACCAAAGGCAGATGAATACTATAAATAATGAATTCATAGAACATAAAGAAAAATGTTAACAAATTTGAATCTCCATACCTTGGTTTACTTAGGAAAAGGAACAGGAAATCATGGCTGAACGTCATGTATAATAAATCAACTGAACCTCTTTGGTTGGAAGAAGAAAATCATAACTGAAAAAAGGGTATGTTCCACCAAACACCAAGTTAGTGAGGCACAAAACTGCCCGACAGCTAGCTATCAAAATATCATGCCAATGTTACCTCAGGATGACAACAAACATATTACATGAAATCCTGACACCACTCATACACAAGTTAGTGACTAAATATGATACAAGCTACATAAAACATTTTTAGACATCACATTAATAATTTACTAAAGTTTAGCTTCACCTTTATCCCCACAGTCCCTCTTGCATTAAGTGCTGTTTGGCATTAAAATGCATGAATACATTTCAGTTAAGGTACGTACACATACATGCACACCCTTGCCCTAGCTGGCTGGAACTCTGTCCCTAAGGGAACCAAGGCGATAGATATATCCCAAAGTTGTTGGGTGGTTGGTTGCAGACTCACCTACATCTACCACATTATAGCTCAGTAATAAAGCAAACTGGGTGTCTTTTTTTCTGTGAGGCTCTCTCAGTTACAGGCTGATTGGGTGTTAATTGCATTTGCTGCTTCTTAATTGGGTAGAAATATGCCTTGCTCTTGTGTTTGTAAATCTGTGTTATTGCCGTATCATTAGGTCGCAACTGTTCAAGCTACTAATGAGGTGAGACTCAGAACGGATGTCTTTTGAGATTGAGGCTATCATACAAACACTCAGTCAATACTGCACCGAACCTACCATAGACGTGTCGATCTCTTATTTAAAAACAAAAGAAATACAGCAGGTCGTTTTTTTCTTCTCTAGAAAACTAGACAGTTCTGAAGCAATTGGCAGGTTCCCCTGTCCGTAGAGCATGCCGTAAACAAACTCAGCAAAGAGCCTGTATCTATCAGCCCAGTTGGGTGTTAATTGTATTTGCTTCTGCCTAATTGGGTTGAAATATGCCTCATTTTTGTGGTTGTAGATCTGTGTTATTAACGTGTTATTAGATCATGATTGCTCATGTTACTAATGAGAAAGAGAGAACTCCACATTGAATGAATGTGTTTAGAGATCAGCGCTATTGTAGGTACACACACTGCATTACAGCCGAACATACTCTGCACATGCAGGTATGTATCTATTAATGTTCCTTCACTTGACCCAGAAAAAGCTATAGCTTTCTAAACTAAAGCCCAGTGACAGGTCCCCCCTCCACAGTGTTGGTGAGAACAAGACTATATGTCTTGCTTCTTAACAATGGAAACCAGTTTGCTGTATCTCAGAAAACAACAGCAGATAATGATATGGATGTAAAAGAAAAGGACACCAATAATCATGAATTACTTCCAGCCTATTCAGAGGGTGCATTCACATACTACCACCATAGCATGTATCCACAATCCGGCACACACACCATATAAACATGTACTATAGCCGCATAAAGCTAAAGGAAGGAATAAAGGAAGGCTGAACCTGACTGCTGCAATGCTCAAGTCCTTCTGAAACTTTGAATGGCTAGCAAGGCAGTTAGATTACAGCGCAAGGATACACACGCACACAGCAACGGTTCACTCTGAGCTGTTCTAGTTTCTAGTGCTGCAGTGGTCCCACAGGGGGCTAACCCTCTCTCCCTGTTTCACCCAGTCTCTGTCTCTCTCTTTTCAAAAACATCTTGACACCAAACCATTGGGGCAACTAACTATCTGTTATGTTGTGAAAAAAATAAGAAATATATACTGCCCTTGGTCTTGTATAATAACTTTAGATTAACGTCAAAACAAACAAAGCTCTCTCTAGAGCTCACAGGATCCTTGCTGTTGATGGTTCATGAAATGAAACTGACGCTCATCTTTCCTAAAAACCTTTTAAAAAGGATCCAAAAATACTTCTCTGCTAATAGATAAAGCTGTACCAAGAACCAATTTCATCTGAAGAACCCTTCTGGGAAGACATGTTTTTGAATGATTATTGTTAGAGTATTCTTAGATTATTGTTTGGAAGATACGAAGTATTCTTTGAAAGACATGTATAGTTCTAAATAGAAACCTTCAAAATATGCCTTTTTATTGAGTTCACCATCCATGCTAAGCATTAATGTTCAGGTCAATGTTTACATTTTAAGTGTCAAAAGAAAGATGTGAGTAATGTTTGATGTTTTACTTACGAATATTTTTTGACTGTATATAGTATTGACGTACGTAATTCAGTGCTGTCATTTTGATCACATGTTTATGTATATGTTTTGTGAGGGCTGGGACATGCATTAATGGAGTTAATTGACTCAATTGTGTGATTTGTCATGCAGTCCTTTGACCCTGAATTCTGTGTGTACTTGTGTGCTTATAGGTTTATTTTTTAATTCTTAAGCCAAATGTATATGAACTGTTCAGCAGAAGCTGTCACCAGTGGGTTAGGAAACCTGTTTGGCCTATCATCAAACAAAGAGAATCTGCAGTTCCAAGGGCAAAACAAATGGTTAAAATGGGCGGGGCTAATGTACTGTAATCGTTAAAAACCAATTAAAATTTAATTATTTTCTGTCACATTCAACTTTTGAAATGCTTGCTACAGCTGGGATGTCTTCTGTGCAGTTGTGCACTGTCTTTGTAGGTGGGAATTGAAACCCAATATTCAGCTTGAAGACTGAAACCAATATTCAGTCTTTGTATTTACCAACAAACCAAACCTGAATACCCAAAACCACAGTCCTCAGAGATACTTCTCTAGCAAAGCTAATGTAACAGCCAGAATATGATTCCAAATCACACCTCACCCACTCTTTAAACTGTTCAAGCTCAAAATGTTTACTTGTCATTTGCATTAACAAGTTACAGGAATTAAATTATTGGTTTTCTTACTCCTGACAATGCAGTTAAAAGTTAAAAAGTAACAGTAATTATAATATAAAAATAAGAAGATAACACAATCAATCAATAATAACGCTATACAAAGACATAAGTCCCTCTTTTGCTGCCAAAACAACCCTGACCCATCGAGGCATAGACTCCACTTGACCTCTGAAGGTGTGCTGTGGTATCTAGCACCAAGAAGTTAGCAGCAGATCCTTTAAGTCCTGTAAGTTATGATGTGGGGCCTCCATGGATTAGACCTGTTTGTCCAGCATATCCCACAGATACTTGATTGGACTTGAGATCTGGGGAATTTGGAAGCCAAATCAACATCTTGAACTTGTTGCTGTGTTCTTGGTAGAACCTTTCTCGGGATGTTCTGGGAAGAAACCCTCACCTATGAAGAGGATATAGGAAAAACCTTTCCCTGATAGAGGTTCATGCTAGAACCTTTCTGTGACGGTGAACTGATGGACTGCCCCGTCATCTCCCGCTTTTCCTAGGTCTCCAACAGTCATGAACTCATCCCGGTCCACTTCATTTGTCTTGTCCTCAATCATTGTGCACACCAGGTCCCAATCAAGCCATTAGTATGTGTTTAAATGTTTCTCCTCTCCATCAGGTGTTAGTCATTGTTCCAGGTCACTGTGTGTTCAGATGCGTTTGGTGAGTTTCTGGTTGTATTCATGATTTACTTTATACGTTTCATTATCATCGGTGTTCTTCTGTTCTGTTGTTTTTGTCTTTGTTTAAAATAAATAGAACACCGACCTCTACACCTGCCTGCGCCTGGTCCGTTACTTCCCACAACGTCCCATTGTGACACTTTCATAAAGATTTGATCGAAGAATCCTTTGTAGAACCCTTTAAGAATGAATGGGTTCTTTGTAGAACCCAACACACAGGGTTGTGTTGTGGAGTGTAGTTAGAAAGTTTTTAAGGGGTTCTTTCCAGAATCTTACATAAAGGCCTCTGCAAAGTTTTTCTACCTTGCATCATCAAGGCTCCCCCTATGGGGACAAACCAAAGAACACTATGGTCTGGTTTTAGAGACACATATAAAGCCTAGTTTAGGACTAAAACAACAAGCTCATTGGAGTTTTCTATTGAAATAGATTTTTTTTGTCCTAGGCTTAATTTGTGTCTGCAAAACCATCTCTTGATTCTTACACACCTCTTGTTTTGTGAAGACATTGTAACAGCGTTGTTGGTGATCAAGCTTCCATAAGTTTCTTTTTATTTATAGATGTAGTGCCCTCCTGATTTATTGGGACAGTAAGCATTGTTTTCATCTTTTGGCTCTATGCTCAAAGTAAATGTGGACACCAAGAGTACTGGAATAATTGGATGGAAAGGTGTTTCTGGTTAGTCAGCTGTGTCGTGTCAGAACATTGGCACAAGCGTAACAGAACTGTTAAAGGCTAGTCATGATTGTAGGCTTTGCCTTTGAAGCCTGCAATTGATGTCAGTCAATGTTAGGACCAAAGTGGTGTCAATTTAAGTCAGAGAAGCCGTCATTGGGCTGAAAACTCAGATATAGTCAAAACATAATTCTACAGAAGGGTAGCAATGCAATGCTCAGCAATTGTAAACAGCCTGGTAAGCCAAGAAGGAACGCTACAGTGGTTGGAGTCAAGGCATAAATCAGTAGTTAGATTTGCCAGGTTTTAGTTTGCTTAAAATGTATTTAAAAGACCCTGAGCACTGAAAGATGAGACAAAGATAAACAGGAACCAAAGCTATGGAAAGAGGAATATGTGTGTGTGTGTGTGTGTGTGTGTGTGTGTGTGCCTGGGTGTGGGGGGTGGAGGAAAAAAAGATTCTCAGCATATTTCTTCATATGGTTTGGGCTTGGGCATATACAGTGGATACAAAAAGTATACACACCCCTGTTAGAATGCCAGGTTTTTGTGATGTAAAAGAACGAGACAAAGATAAATCATGTCACAACTTTTTCCACTTTTAATGTGACATAAAATGTGAACAATTCAATTGAAAACAAACAAGTCTTTGAGGAATAATGAAAAAAAAGCTTACAATAACCTGGTTGCATAAGTGTACACACCCTCTCATAACTGGGGATGTGGCTGTGTTCAGAATTAACCAATCACATTCAAACTCATGTTAAATAGAAGTCATTACACCTGCCATCATTTAAAGTTACTCTGATAAATCACAAATAATGTTAAACTGATTCTTTTCATGACATTTTCTTAGTTGCAGCTCAGAGCAAAAGCCAATGTCTGCAGAGAACTTCTAAAGCATCAGAAGGATCTCATTGTTGAAAGATATCAGTCTGGAGAAGGGTACAAATGTATTTCCAAAGCATTAGATATACCATGGAACACAGTCATCATTAAGTGGAGAAAATATGGCACACCAGAGAAATTACCAAGAACTGGACATCCCTCCAAAATTTATGAAAAGACGAGAAGAAAACTGGTCGGGGCAACTTCCAAGAGGCCACAGCAACTTTAAAGGAGCTGCAGGAATTTCTGGCAAGTATTAGCTGTGTGCTACATGTGACAACAATCTCCTGTATTCTTCATATGAATGAGCTTTGGGGTAGAGTGGCAAGACTGAAGCTTTTTCATACAAAGAAAAACAGCCAAACCCGGCTGAAGTTTGCAAAAACAAAGTCTCCCAAAAGCACGTAGGAAAATGTGTTATTGTCTAAAGAAACCAAGGTAGAACTTTTTGGCCATAATTCCAAAATGTATGTTTGGCGCAAAAACAATACTGCACATCACCCAAAGAACACCATACCCATAGTGAAGCATGGTCGTGGATGCATCATGCTTTGGGGCTGTTTTTCTTCAGCTGGAAACGGGGCATTAGTCAGGGTGGAGGGAATTATGCACAGTTCCAAATACCAGGCAATTTGGGCATAAAACCTTCAGGTCTCCATTGGAAAGCTGAAGATGAAAAGGAAGTAACCTTTCAGACCCACAATGACCCAAAGCACACATCCAAATCCACAAAAGCATGGCTTCACCAGAAGAAGATTAATGTTTTGGAAATTGCCCAACCGGAGCCCAGACCTAAATCCAAATGAACATCTTTGGGGCGATCTGAAGAAAGCTGTGCACAGGAGACGTCCTTGCAACCGAACAGATTTGAAGTGCTTTCGAAAGAAGAGTCTGCAAATATTGCCATGTCAAAATGTGGCATGCTAATAGACTCCTACCCAAAAAGACTGAGTGCTGTAATAAAATCTAAAGGTGCTTCAACAAAGTATTAGTTTAGGGGGGTTGCACACTTATGCAACCAGGTTATTGTGACTTTATTTTTTATTTATCCCCCTCAAAGATTTCTGTTTTTCTTTTTTTATGGAATTGTTCATGTTATAGGTCACATTAAAGGTGGAAACATTTCTGACATGATTTAGCCGTGTCTCATTATTTTACATCACACACACCTGGCATTTTAACAGGGGTGTATAGACATTTTATATCCACTGTATGGCTGCCACTGAAAGTGTCTCCCTTGTGTTCATTGAAGATGTGTTCATTGCTGACAGCAAATGTTGAATTGTACAGAACCATCCTGTCTGCTTAAGGGAAAATTCCTTCAAACTCATTGGATGTTATTTCATACTACAGGAGTACAATGAACATAGACTTACAGCAATAGCAACTAGGAATATTTTTAAGGCCAAAAAGTAGTCTTTCCCTGGATAAGTCAAACCCAAGATTTACTAGAACATGGCTTTAATGTGCTAAACATGAGACTTAAAGCAGAAAGATCACAAAAGTTAAAATAACTAAACATGGCTCTAGAAAAGGAATGGCAAGGCAACAGCAGAGATAGGTAAGGAGATAGGAGATAATGTATGTATTGTTCAGTATCTTGTTTAAAAAAGCAAGAAAAACAACTCCGGGCCAGTTGTTCCTACAGTGTCTACTCACAGTGCTGCCACAGCTGGTGACCCCGAGCATTTTGATTGGTTTACACTCCGCTGGACTGGGATATATCGGAAATGTCAGTGCATTTATTGGATTAGAGCAGAATACCAGGGCCAGGCTTAGCCACAGAGGAAAAGCCTTACTTCATCCCAGGCAATGGTTGTTGTTGTGACAAAAAGAATGTTTCTATTCTGCTCTATTTGGAATGACTCCTAACTAAAATATTTTTCGTAAGCCTTTATATGTTATACATTATGGGTAAGGTTAGAGACGATGCACAAATGACATTGTGCCACAGGAAAAATTAAGTTGTTGATCACCGCTATTGACTGTTAGCAAAAACTACAGTAGAATAGGTCAAGATCAAGTAGAAAACAGAAGTGAAAGAGATGCTGAGTGTGGATATGCAGCACAAGGAAATAACTCAGTTGCAAATATATTTTTTGCACCAGGGAACAGTAAATAGTTTCTCTTAGAGAAGAACAGAGATCATAGAAGTGTGAGAAAGCCTTATCACTCCTCACTGTTTGCTGTCTCGCCCGCTCACTCCCTCCTACAGACTGTCACCTGGAGGGCAGTATTATAAAAGTATTCAAGCTATGGGAGAGAATAATATGAATACAAACAGAATGAATACATCCAACTTACCAGGTACATGAATGAGGGCTTGTTCTATTTACTCAGTTTCTATACAGTTAATCCTCTCCGCTAGGTAACGTTTGAAAAATGGGCCCCCGGTGTCGTGGATCACTCCTGTGCCAGTCTGCATGTGCCTGACACAGACTTTCTCTCTCACTAGAAGCCACACACCTGTGGTGGTTCTCTGTGAGCCGTAGCAGAGCAGTGGGAGCACTTTGAAGATGCTTCAGAAATGCTAATATCACCTCTGCTGCCAGAGACTGATAAACATTGTTGTTCTGAAGGAAAGGTTTTTAAGGCTCTGCTTTTCTGTTCTTCTTAATCTTTTTCTGCTTCTGTCTGCCAATTTCAAGTCAAATTGCTTTATAGGCATGACATACCGATGTACATAGTCCCAAATGTAACATTGGACATACCTGTGTTTATTTACAATGAATACCATCAATTCAAATACTACTCAAGTTTGTCTCTCCCTAACTTTCTTTGTTTATCCCGTCTATCTCTTTGTCTCTGTACCCCTTATACATTTTTTTTAGTATGGCCACTAACTGGATGTGGACATTTTGTGTCATATTTCAGCAGAAAAACAAATCACATTAAATTAATTGAATTTGACTCTGAGATGGAAAACAACTTGACATTCAATGACAATGGGAACATTTCTTTATAGGGGATGTTTCTATGTATTAATTGCTCTTCTCTTCCTTTTAATTTATAGTCTGTGCTACAGAGAGAAACACACACACACACACACACACACAATGTACCTCCTAAATAATTGTTTCTAATCACTGCATATTCTCATCAGTATTTCCTGATTAAATATGGTCCGCAGAGCTTTCTAAATGGACTGGACTATTGAACTGAAAACACCCTCAATTAGTTCTGAAAGGGGAAACAAATAAAAACAATTTTGTTATGGTTGGGGGCCACTGACCTCTGTTAGTGCCAGTCTTTGCAGGTCTGGCTGTTGACAGGTGTAATTAAAAGAAAAGTGGATGTAGTGACAAGCAGGCAATCCCATAATGCTCCCTCAATTGCCAGAAGGTACTTGGCAACACCACAGGTTGGCAGGAAACTATACACCTGCCAAAGTCGAGATGGAATGTGGACAACCTGACTTGAAAATCATGAGGAAGGATTGAAACTGACACAATCGCTAATGAGTTTTTGTTTTGTTCCATAAGTGTTCCAGAGCTCGGTCCTGGCCAGAGCATCTCTGACTGTGGGTGTCTAAGGTTTGGACTGGGAACAGGGAATAAGGACATTGCAAATTTAATTTGTTTGAACAGACAAGCAGGCAGCCTCCTGAAGTCTGCTATTTATATATGGAGGGCAAGGGCATTCTTTCTTTCTATCCCTCTCTCAAACACACACACACTATATCTGTTCCTCTCTCACAGGCATGGTCATTTGTCCTGCAGGCCTGTTTGTGGACTGAGTATCTTTCGTTCCACAGAAATAAAACAACAACAAGCGAATGCTGTGACCTTGTGTTCGGTGAAAGAATACACAGGCTGGTGTTCTTGGTTTGTGAGTGTGTGTGTGTGTGTGTATTGTGAAATTTGTCTTTACTGACCTTTCTGTCCAGTCAGGGAGCTGAGAAAGAGATGTACCCTGCACCAAACTGACAACTGCGCTCCCTCCCTCCCTCTCCATCTCCATCTCGCTCTCCCTCTCTCTTCAAAGGGGCTCCACTGGCATGGAAAACATTTGTTTACATTTCACGAGTAAGAAATCAGAAAATTTTAAAACGAATTAATTAACATGACATGAATTAAGAATTTCTGACTAAATATTTACACACACAGCAGTTTTGAAAAGGATTAAGACATTTCAAATGTTTATATTAGTTAATATGTATACAGTATTGTGGAATTGTGCAAATAGTGTATAAATGGCAAGTGAAAATGAATAGATATGCGTCCCCTTTGGTTGGTCATTACATACGACACATGGGGTACCTGAAAATACAATCGTGCCTTGCAGGGCCAATGCCCTGGCATACCCTGGGCAGAGCAAGACAAGAATTCTGTTTTCTACAAGGTAGTCCCTGCCCAGCCCTGCTTTTCTAACAAAAATTTGAAACATATTACATACTACTAAGTTTGGCTTCAAATGAACTATCCGCTTTGACAAAGTGCACATACCCTGCCGTACGGTGTGGTTGAACTTGTCATAGCCACGTTTCGAACCAAACTGCTTGTGATTTTTGTCTGGTTAGCTATGTAGTGGAAATGTTAACGAGTACCAAAGTAAGACAGTTTGTTGTTATTAACAATGCTCTGTAGAAAGTCGTCAGGGTGGTTTTCTTTTATTTTCTATACTGTTGCCATATCTGACAGTATACTGTGTGTAGTTAGTAAATCAATGTGAAGGAATAGGATTTAGTGGAGTGGATATTGAGTAGGTTACGTATTTTTTACCATATAATGGAATTAATGCATAGCTAGAGGGGGGTAGCCCGGTCCTGCAGGCCCATAAAATGTGCTTGTTTTAAATAATTTCACAACTGGATTTACAGCTATTATCGTATGACTGTAATATTTCCCATGCCTGCAAAGAATAAAAAACCTCAATAGAACTTAGGACTCTGCCAGCAATTCATTTCAAGTTAATTTTAATTTCAGGTTATCCAGTATCATGGAGCTGTCATCGCCAGACGACTCAATCAGATGTCACCCTAAGTAGATGGCAATATACTGTAGTATCATTCTAAAGGGGGGGCTTTTGGAAACGGAAATGAATGAGATGCCTCCAGCAGCCAACATAATTTTCTGCAGAAGCAGTTGGGGAATCTTATACCGATCAGTTACGGGTGGACTGGCCATCTCATACTCAGCAAGAAGTATAGATTTAGCAATGGTATTCTTGCCTCTAGTACCTGCTTTTGCTAAGTAATGACTTGTCATATTTGCAGATTTGAAGAATGAGCTGAAGGCTACCTTGGTGCAGCCTCACTCTGCTAAGCAAGTGGGGAGGCAAATCCCTCCAAGCTGGATGTTAAGAATATTATTGGGCTGGTTTGAGTGCCTATAGTGGCCAGGAAGATGGTTTAGCTAACGATCAATGAAGGCAAACCAGAGGGTAAATGCCAGCCCTTTCCTACACAACAATGTTGTTTCTCAGCAGGCCAGCTACAAGAGGTTAATCATGTCAAGGGGGTGGCAGTGCACCTTCTTAATACTATCAAGCAGCGTTTTGAATGAAGACAGTGGTGTTTATGCATAATTGCATAATTCTGCATGAAGACATGTTCTGGAACACTATGCATGTTCTGGAACACATTGCGGAAAGGTATCCTGGATGTAACGACTAGAGCCTCATAAATGAGAAGATTTCCCTGAACACAATGTTTGGCCTAAGCAGGGGCAAAAAAATAAACATTTTTGGACATATCCGGCTTGAAAAACAACAGACATAATGTAAGAATAAGAGTAAGGAAACGTTCTTATGAGCAAATAGTAAAACATCTATTCCTTACTATCAAATAAACAATTGTCTGACACCATACAGTACCATATTCCATCTAAATTGCATAGCGAGCTGCCATTAAATCTTTTACTTCTCACACAGGAATATGTTGCAGTTTGGAGATTACAATGTTTATTCAGTAAGCATAGGATTCTTCTGTTTTTGCTGGTAATTAACGCTCCTAGCAATTAAATTAATTTAGGCTATTTGATGGTTGAAACTGAATACATCAGAGTACAGTATGTTTGTTTTCTTTCTCCACCTTCCGATTTGTTTGCAATCAAGTATATCTCCCAGCCCAATGCCAAAGGGCAATTATTAATTGTATCGCAGTTAAGATCACAATACTATCTCAGTGTGAATTCATCAGCAGTAATATACAACCATTAAAATGGAAGATTAGGAAATAGGTTGCATCCTTTTTAGAGAATGATAACACTAATATCCATTTACATAGTTTCTTTCAGTACTGCATGAGTTATCAGAAACCTCCCTGAATGAATGAGACATTGGTAGATGTTTACTATATATATATATATATATATATATATATATATATATATATATATATATATATATATAGTATAAGATGGTCATGCAAACTATTCCAGATGATCTAACTGCAACAATTAGTTGGAAGGACCGTAGTTACCTTACACACTCTCAAGGAGATATTGCATGGTTATTCTGAAATGGGTAAAACTGGAAGAGTGAATGTCTTTTACTGACTTACAGACAACTTAAATAGCGTAGGGTTTAGAGACGCCGAATGCAAGAGGTCCTGTTATCGAGCCTCATCACAGTCAAAATGAATTACGTATTAAGATTTGTTCAGGATTGACAATAACTTTTCTTGGTATAACCTTCAGTAGCTACGTTATAGTCAGAATAAAATAAAACTGCTTATGGTTATATTTCAACTATTTCTGTAAGACTTTCAAAGTATGCATCCATGCATGCTTTTTGGGTAATATAGGCTAGATCACAACCCCTTGGGCAGTAAAAGTGGAGGTGTTTCCATGATTCTCTCGTCTTCACTTGACAATAAAATTAGTTATTGTCACCTATAGATATTGTATCAATGTCATTCAAGAATGAAAGAAAAACAAATGTCTTTGTGCCATGAAATGGAATAGCTTTAGCAGTGTCAAGTTCATCTTCAGTCTCGCTAGCAATTTTTATGACCATTCCAAGCAATAAGTTAGTAGATACTAGTAAGCCTATTACTGACCTGCAGCTTGAAGTATATTACTTGATGTGAGGTAATACAGGGCCAGAGGAAGAAAACAGGGCCAGTATGACATGACTGAGGGTGCATTTCATATAAATGAGGGGGCATGTCTAATCATTGCACGCACCTGCCCCCCCCACCCCCCATTTGGTCTCTGACAAAGAAGAAAGGCAGTTTGGTTATTTTTTGACAGCAGAGGGTTATTCATAACAACCCTGTAATGAATGTCATTGAATTTATTGTTCTTCTTCTGTTGAAGCATGAACAGTAACTTGAGAGGGACCAAGGGAGGGCTGCAAATCTCCAGATATTATGTTTGGGATGGCACTTACCTGTTATATTATTTTTCTTGTTGCGCTTGGGGATATTTTATTAGGGCGTCTACTTCTAGGCCGAGTTGCTGTAATGTTAAATGCTCTCCATTTGTAAATGATTTGCCTCACATTGGACTGATAAAGCTCAAATCTTTTTCAGGTGGCTGTATAGCCTTCCCCTGACTGATGCTCTCACTACCATTTTCCTGATATCCTCTGAGACCTCCTTTCCTATCCATATGGAAAGGAAACCTGTATGGGTCTCCCCCAAACTCTTTGCTACAGCTCCTTCCTTTAATTGGTTAATTTGGAAAACAATTAGTTGTCACTTTATTCTACTACCCGATTTGAAAAATGTAATTTAAATGATTAGTTTATGTTTTTATGTACCTATTCATCTTAATAGTTACAATTACTGCACTTGATATAGTGTAGATTATTGTATTATTCTTTGTACACAAACTTTCCTACCCGGACAGTCATTTTGAATTCCAATTACAGGTGATAACAAATTCCAGATGTTGATCATCCTAACTAAGATGACACAAGAAAGACTTACTGAAAACTAGGTTAAACCATCTGCTAAATCATGACTTTATAAGTAAATCCGTCTTTAAATAATAATATACGATTTTTCTGGGAATACAAGAACATCAGGCTTGCTCAAAATGAGTGTCACTCCGAGTAGAAATCACAGATACATTGTTTGATCACAAAATGAACATTTTGCAATGACTGTAGTTTTTCACCCCCACATTTTTTTGTCTATTATTACAAATTAGTTCACTAGGGTAATATCGATTAGTATTTCCAGCTGCCTCCAATTTCACAGTTTACACCTTCACTCTCTAACACACCCAAATGTGTGGCTATCCAGAGTCTGGCTATAGACTTTGTAAAAGAAAATTTGATCAGTCTCGAGTCGCAAGTTCTATTGTGTTTTACATTTTTTTTACATGCATGGGATTATCATAAAAATACAACCACACACGCGTGGTTGGAAATCGAGCAAAATCAAAGTACCTCAGTCCTGCTAGCACGTTTTATAGTCCCCATCCTTTGCAACCCCCTACTCATTACCTTACAATAACAAAACACACTCTGCTACTTAAGACCCACCCCTTATTCCTTCATTGTGACTTGTATACATTTCAAAGTATTCAAGAAATCCCTGTATTTAAATGAATATAAAAGACAATAAAATACAAGAACACAAAAGTGACAACTTAAGAAAGTAGTAGTATTAAAACAAGATTCTGGCCTTAACCTCCAAAATTCCATCACAACTTCAACTTAATTTACTAAGTAATCGGTATACTTCAGTTCATAACCATACGCAGGCCTATTAAACTCTGCTCAAATATTTGCTATAATGTAGTACGATAAACATAATCAGAGTCTGGGTAATGATTTTTGATATACGCTGTTCAAACACTCCCACATCTCAACATTTTTAAATGGGACACCTCACCTTTTTATGTTGTTAAAACCACAAAAATGATTGGACATCAAAAATACATTGTTTCATTTATTCTATACTTAACCAAAGTCACGTGAGGTGTTTACATCCCTGCTATAGTTTAACCCTGACTAAGAAGTCAATGTTGTAAAAAATGCTGAAATAATCCAAGTGCATAAACATTTTATGTTCAGCAGCACTTCAATCTGTGATGTAAAACGAACAATCGGAATGAAATGATCTAATTTCAGGTAATTCTACATAGTTCTCCAAAATTATGTGGTAGCAAACCAAAATGCAGTCATACCAGATTTTGTTGCTGTATTGAGGACATTACATAAACTACAAACTTGAGATCTTTGACGGTAATGCCCATGACTCTGCAATGTGAATAAAGTGCTTGCCCAGGTGCTCCCAGTCACGTCCTGAACAGTGATCACAACAGACACATCCCTCAGGGAGTGGTTAGTGCCATGCCGGGCTGGACTCCCAATGCATTAACAACCGGGAGTGCCAAGTGGTCTCCCTTTTTCACCCAAGATACTTGGAACAGCAAATACTGTGAAGGGCCAACAACAGGATGTTGTCCCATATATTAACAGACAAGGGCAGCACCCAGTTCCTTCAACTGTTGACCTTGACTCACCAGTGTGGTGTGTTCGGCAAAGTTTATCACTAAGACCCGGCTCTCTGTCATCCAAGATCCGCACACAAGGCCATGTGATAGGAATGCCTTCAAAATATTAAATTACCCCAGCCTCCCAAGCTATAGGCTATTCGCAACACTATACTATGCTTGCAGTGCTGTATCAGTGCTTCAAATACATAACTGTCAACACCATGCAATAACTAATGTCCCCAGGCCATAAGACTGTTAAACAAAAACTGCCAAATTGAAAGATTATGAAATGACTCTGTTTTGCATTAATGATTTTTTTTGTTGCATAATTGCTTTTCAATTCTCCCTACACACACACATACAGTGGGGCAAAAAAGTATTTAGTATTTGCACTAATTGTGCAAGTTCTCCCTCTTAAAAAGATGAGAGAGGCCTGTAATTTTCAGCATAGGTACACTTCAACTATGAGAGACAAAAAGAGAGAATCACATTGTAGGATTTTTTATTAATTAATTGGTAAATCCCTCTGTAAAATAAGTATTTGGTCACCTACAAACAAGCAAGATTTCTGGCTCTCACAGACCTGTAACAACTTCTTTAAGAGGCTCCTCTGTCCTCCACACGTTATATGTATTATTGGCACCTGTTTGAACTTGTTAGTATAAAAGACCTGTCCACAACCTCAGTCATACTCCAAACTCCACTATGGCCAAGACCAAAGAGCTGTCAAATGACACCAGAAACAAAATTGTAGACCTGCACCAGGCTGGGAAGACTGCATCTGCAATAGGTAAGCAGCTTGGTGTGAAGAAATCAACTGTGGGAGCAATTATAAGAAAATGGAAGACATACAAGAACACTGATAATCTCCCTCGATCCGGGGCTCCACGCAAGATCTCACCCCGTGGGGTCAAAATGATCACAAGAACGGTGAGAACCACACGGGGGGACCTAGTGAATGACCTGCAGAGAGCTGGGACCAAAGTAACAAAGGCTACCATCAGTAACACACTAAGCTGCCAGGGACTCAAATCCTGCAGTGCCAGATGTGTCCCACTGCTTAAGCCAGTACATGTCCAGGCCCGTCTGAGGCTTGCTAGAGAGCATTTGGATGATCCAGAAGAGGATTGGGAGAATGTCATATGGTCAGATGAAACCAAAATATAACTTTTTGGTAAAAACTCAACTCATCGTGTTTGGAGGAGAAAGAATGCTGAGTTGCATCCAAAGAACACCATACCTACTGTGAAGCTTGGGGGTAGAAACATCATGCTTTGGGCCACCCCTTCTGCAAAGCCACCCCTTCTGCAAAGGGACCAGGACGACTGATCCGTGTAAAGGAAAGAATGAATGGAGCCATGTATCGTGAGATTTTGAGTGAAAACCTCCTTCCATCAGCAAGGGCATTGAAGATGAAACGTGGCTGGGTCTTTCAGCATGACAATGATCCCAAACATACCGCCCGGGCAAAGAAGGAGTGGCTTCATAAGAAGCATTTCAAGTTCCTGGAGTGGCCTAGCCAGTCACCAGATCTCAACCACATAGAAAATCTTTGGAGGGAGTTGAAAGTCCGTGTTGCCCAGCGACAGCCCCAAAAAACATCACTGCTCTAGAAGAGATCTGCATGGAGAAATGGGCCAAAATACCAGCAACAGTGTGTAAAAACTTGGTGAAGACTTACAGAAAACGTTTGACGTCTGTCATTGCCAACAAAGGGTATATGACAAAGTATTGAGATGAACTTTGTTATTGACCAAATACTTATTTTCCACCACAATTTACCAATAAATTCATAAAAAATACTACAATGTGATTTTCTGTATTTTTTTCTAATTTTGTCTCTCATAGTTGAAGTGTGCCTATGATGAAAATTACAGGCCTGGCTCATCTTTTTAAGTGGGAGAACTTGCAAAATTGGTGGCTGACTAAATACTTTTTTGCCCCACTGTATAAACATACTTTACACGGCACACAAACACACACTTGCTCATGAATAACATGAACAGATATGTACACTGATGGTGTTCACTTGCACATACACACTTGGACATCATCACATACATTGCAATTAATTTTGTGTGCTTCTCCATCAACCCAAAAAACATTTAGCTGATATAATTAAATCTGTGTCAGCTTCTAGGGCGTGCTTTATGGGTTCACTCATGGTGTATAAGTGGCATACAACTGACTTTTGCTTCCAAAGAGATTTTTTTCCCTTTCAGAGCCTGTTCGTGGACCATCTAAGTTCTCCTATAGGAGCTCCTTGAGCACTACAGTTCATTGTCCAGGTTTATGGTATCTTGCTTTACAGGGCTGTGGTCAATTGGTAATACCCCCAACACCATGCAAATACGTGGTTCCCCGCTGGAAACTAGGGGTGGGAATCACAGATTTACTCACGAAACGATGACGATACGTTGCCCACGATAATGACGGTATCACGAAACAGCAATTCTGCATTACTCGATACATTGCAAGACAATCGTCTACGGCAAATAAAGATATCTGAGTAAAAGAAAAGACAGCCCTAAGAAGGCAAAAAGCTGATATAATGTTTTTATTCACTGTATTGTAGTGTCAGTTTCACAGAATTTAACCACTAATATGAAACAATGTACAAAATAGTGCATGGATTCTTAGCTAATTGCCTTACACGCATGCACAGTTCCAATTAAAAATAGCCTTAAACTGGCAAAAGACCAAACTGCCAGCAAGCTGAACAGTTCTGGTGTTCCAATATTTAAAGGAAGCACACAACTATGCCTCACTAAAATCTTGTGTAAATTAAGTTAACAAAAAACTAAAACAAATACGTGAATGCAAAAATACACATTCCTATCTCAAAAAATAAACACCTTAAACAAGCATAATAACCTTATTTTATGTAATCCAGGACACTTTGGTGACTATTCTGCTTAACTGGCTTCATATAAACCTGGGAACATTTTAGTGCTTACCAACAAGGTTCATGTAAACCTGGGAACATTTGAATTCATCCTCAAATATGCATGTTGTTCTTCAGGAACAGCTGCTGATTAGCATGCTTAGAGGAGAGTGCAGTTCTCTGAGCAGTGATCATGTCACCAGCAGTTGAAAAGATTATATCTGCAGATACACTAGTCCCCGGGACACACAGATACCTTTGCGCCAACTTGGCACAGAGTGGTTACCCTTGTGCCTGAGATTTCCACCAATCCAACGGGTCACATGGCAGTGGTAGAGATGGAGAATCTCGGTATTGTCTGATCTCTTTTTCAGCTGTGGAAGTAATCGACCCCAATTGTGTCCTGGTGTTCTTGAACGTATCCTCGAGGAGATCAGCGAGGGCAGATTTCCTCTTCTTCAGTGTGTGTGCAGTGGAAGGGTCATTCCCATTCTTACTGGTGTCCAGCCATTCGGGCAGCACTCGGCACAGAGCTTCCTTCCTCGTCAGAAGCGCTCTCGAGAAGTAAACACATTTTTTATCGTCACGCGTTACACTTGGCATATGGATCGGATGTATACGGAGCAAGGCATCTCCCGCAGAAGTCCGGCACATCAACACAAAACAGAATCTAGGAATTCAGATGACCTACTGCGGTTTCTGAGATGTGATTACCTCCAGAGCAGCTGATTTTGACTCCACTTTTGCATACGTCTCCTGCACATAATGTGGCGATAGGAAGAGCAGACATTTAAACCTGGGGTCTAAGGCTGATGTGACATGCAGGTAGTTCTTCTCTGTAGAGTCATATCTCTTTGATATATATATAGTTTAAGCGCACGCTGTGACACGAGGTTCAGTACGTGTGCAAAACACCAAACTTACTGATATCCAGTTAGCTCAACAGCTACAGTCATATTGGTATGCGTTGTCAGTAACAACCACTGGGTCTTTTTCAGGAAGCTTCCATTCTTCTGTAGCATTCTGTAACAATCCTGCCATATGGGAAAACTTGTGCATCACCCTGGTTTGAAGTACGTAAGAGTGTATTTCCCACTAGTTGTTAATAAAATGAGCAGTGATAGTCACATACAGTGGGGAGAACAAGTATTTGATACACATTTTATTGCATGACATAAGTATTTGATCACCTACCAAGCAGTAAGAATTCCGGCTCTCACAGACCTGTTAGTTTTTCTTTAAGAAGCCCTCCTGTTCTCCACTCATTACCTGTATAAAAGACACCTGTCCACACACTCAATCAAACAGAATCCAAACTCTCCACAATGGCCAAGACCAGAGATTTGTGTAAGTATGTCAGGGATAAAATTAGAGACCTGTACAAGGATGGGATGGGCTACAGGACAATAGACAAGCAGCTTGGTGAGAAGGCAACTCCTGTTGGTGCAATTATTAGAAAATGGAAAAAGCTTAAGATGACAGTCAATCTCCCTCTGTCTGGGGCTCAATGCAAGATCTCACCTCGTGGGGCATCAGTGATCATGATGAAGGTGAGGGATCAGCCCAGAATTACATGGCAGGACCTGGTCAATGACCCGAAGAGAGCTGGGACCACAGTCTCAAAGAACACCATTAGTAACACACTACGCCATCATGGATTAAAATCCTACAGCGCACACAAGGTCCCCATGCTCAAGCCAGCGCATGACCAGGCCCGTCTGAAGTTTGCCTATGACCATCAGGATGATCCAGAGGAAGAATGGGAGAAGGTCATGTGGTCTCCAAATTTTTTTTTAGCTTTTTGGTCTAAACTCCACTCGCCGTGTTTGGAGGAAGAAGAAGGATGAGTACAATCCCAAGAACACCATCCCAACCGTAAAGCATGGAGGTGGAAACATCATTTTTTGGGGATGCAAAGGGGACAGGATGACTGCACCGTGTTGAGGGAAGGATGGGTGGGGCCATGTATCGCAAAATCTTGGCCAACAACCTCCTTCCCTCAGTAAGAGCAATAAAAATGGGTCGTGGCTGGGTTTTCCAGCATGACAATGACTTGAAACACACAGCCAGGGTAACTAAGGAGTGGCTTCGTGAGAAGCATCTCAAGGTCCTGGGAGTGGCCTAGCCAGTCTCCAGACCTGAACCCAATAGAAAATCTTTGGAGGGAGCTGAATGTCCGTATTGCCCAGCGACAGCCCCGAAACCTGTAGGGTCTCGAGGTCTGAATGGTGAAGTGGGCCAAAATCCCTGCTGCAGTGTGTGCGAACCTGGTCAAGAACTACAGGAAACATATGATCTCTGTATTTGCAAACAAAGGTTTCTGTACCAAATATTAAGTTCTGCTTTTCTGATCAAATACTTATGTCATGCAATAAAATGCAAATTAATTATTAAAATACAATGTGATTTTCTGGAATTTTGTTTTAGATTCCGTCTCTCACAGTTGAAGTGTACCTATGATACCTTTTGATGCTTTGTAAAAAGTAAAACCTGCTAAATCAGCAATTTATCAAATACTTGTTCTTCCCACTGTAGGACTCAGTGACGCTAGAAGTCCATGCATCGCACGTGAGGGCAACTCTCTCAGTTTGAATTTCATTTTCTTAGCTCTCGTCCCTGCGTACAACACTGGAATAGCTTTTCCAGTGAAATATTTTCCACTAGGTATGGCATTCCTTGGTTCAAATGTTTGAAGCATTTGGTGAAACCCTTCATTTTTAACCACACTGTATGGGCAAAGGTCCTTGCAAATAAACACAGTGACTGATTCAGTAATACTGGTAGATCTCGGGGATGAAAAGGGAAGCTTTGCTTGAAAGATTTTGATAATTGTAGGCTGCTGACTTCCAGTTGCTGTATTCTCCACGACGAGATCAGGATGACGAACTGTGTTGCCCGTGCAACTGTGTTGGCTGTGCATGTTCGTTCTGTTGCCCATGTACTTTACACAAGACAGTTCTTGTAGATCACGTATTCTTTATTTCATTTTTCCCAGTGTTGTCAGTGTTGTTAAAGCCAAAGTGGGCCCACACTTTTGACTTAATAGATGACGGCGCTTCTCAGATTTATTTAGGCTTTCCTCGCAGACCGCCATTTTTCTCCTTTAAGTTTTCTCATCTTCACCACAACTTTGCCCTAATTGATTTGATGAGCGCCACCACTAGAATTAATGAAGTAGTGACTCTGGTAATTTAAATTGGCAGGGGAGTCCGTTTAGTGCCTGCATGTTTATACAAATATCGATATTTGGCGCCAGTATACCAATAATGTATTGCAAAAGGATGTGATACGATATATTCACAAATCGATATTTTGTCCCACCCCTACTGGAGACTAGGGTTTAGTACTCATCTCTGCCTTTTCACCACTATGTGTCTTCTTTCTCACTATGATTCCAGTAGTGGCTAAAAACCTTGATAAAACAATAGATTTCAGAAGAGTGAGTGGCCGCCCTCACCCCACTTGGTTTGGGTGGCATCCTGGGCACTGTTTAACAGATGAATGACAAAAACATCTGTGAGGTTTCATTGTTCCAGTGACACAGCTCCCATTCCAGCTCATAGTATGCTGTCAGCTGAAAGAGCAGAGGGTGAGTTGGTAGTCTAGGGGACCACATTCCTTTAAGTCAGTTTCTCCATTATAGGTTGCCATAGGCCGTATGGGTCATTGTCCACTGAGCACAGCTTTGGGTGTTATTGTATACCCTATGTGTGTCCTGCTGAATGGCCAAATAAAAGGAACTATTTCAATAACCATGGTAACCCTGAAGAAGGGATTGACACCTTGTGTGCTTTGCGCGTCCCAGGGCGATGAACACATAGGGTGCAATACACTATTGTATCACTTCGAAGCTGGGGCTACTATTAGGCTTGACCAGCCCAGAACCTGTCAGAAACCATCCAAGCCAAGCACATCTGTACGCTCTTTTTCCTCACCAGGGTCTTCTACACAAGTTATTTGCCATAGCCAAATTCCGTGTACAAATGCTCACCTTGGCTACGTGGAGCCTGCAATAAAGTTAAATTAAAGCTTCATGGAACAGAGATGCACTGTGATTAATTATATAAAAGTGTTTCATAAGTGTTCTGTTCTGAGTAACGTCTTGGGGCAAAGTATTCATCACTGACATGGAACTACACATAACTGACCGGCTAATTAAAATCAGTTTTTGATTGTAGTACAGTAAAGAAGCCCATTTTGGTGTTTCTAGTAGTGCATATGCTGTATGTTTATTTGAGGAATAGTGGTTAAAAACCTCAAATGCAAAAACTGTGTTATTTAATAATGTAATCATTATAATATGATTTACATGCAACTTACATGAATAAATGTCTAAATAGACAATAATAAATGTCTAAATAGACAAGAATAAATGTCTAAACAGAAAAGAATAAAGCTCTAAATAGACAAAATAAGAACATTACTCGACCTAGCACAAACAAGGTCTTGCAGCCAAGTCTGTCTATGATTTTTCAATGTCTCTATCATTTATAATTTTTAGATTAGATTAACATTTGTCATTTAACAGTACAAGTACTTTCCACAAAATGTGTTTGAGAGGGATGTGAGGAATGGATGAAGTTGTATTTCCTTTGATAATTCCCAAATGGATCCCTACTTAACTCCACTCAACCCCACCTTTGGCCCTCCAACTGCACATTGATGCATGCCACTGCCATTTGCACAAGTGTCCCAAAGCTGAGGGAATGAAAATGATCAAGGATGTAGGAGCTAATTTGACCCTCCAGTGGCTCCTTCAGCCTCCACTAGCAAAGTGCAATCCCATAAGGCACTGTTTTATTTTGGCGCTTTTGTGTTAGATGCGTTGCCATGTTTCAGAGACTCACTGGTGGCTATCTAGCGCACATGAAACCAAAATCGTGATAGCGCTAGCTGGAATAACAATATACACTCTTCAACCAGTTTGCACAAAGCTAAATCTAGCTAAAAGGCAATGTAATTGCTTCTTCCGGGCAATATTCACTTATGCATAAGGTTTAGTCAAATAACCCATAATGCAAGTTCATTTTAAATTAATTTTAAATTAACTTGCGAACACAAGATTCTAACACTATTTTCCTGCAAGAAATGGAAACAAGGAGTGTCTGCTCAGAAGTTAGCATTTTCTTGACCAAAGACTTCGGAGAAACCTTCTTAAAACATACCTGTGCTCATGCAAATATACAAGGACACTGAATGATTTTCTACGGAGTATAGTTGTTCCTCCATCATCGTCAATCTAGTAACTAAGACAGGCTTTCTTTACCATCTAGCCAACTAGCTTAATGAGGTGATGCAACCTGCTTGTCAAGTGGAAAGGTAGCCAACTCTGCATCACTGTTCGCACAAACTTCAGCTCTCACCATCTATTGCAAAATGTACCCTCATTTGTCTTATGCTCATGTTGCTTCCGTATATTTTAGTTTCTGGAGCGTTTCTGAAAGCTTTTCATTGGCCTTCACCTCCCACACTTTCAAGCAAGTACACGCCTAAGAACAATCCCGGCCTGTTATGTTCCACTTGCTACTATGGCACTAGGGATAGTGTCAGTCCTGACACAGGCAGAGACAGTTATGTAAACGTATAGTACGTACGGGTTATTATTGGATATATTAAATGGAGAATTCTACATAGGTCACCTTTATCACATATACAAAAAATATTTCCTAAATTAAATATTGAATTGGTATGTTTATTTTTTTTAAACATTAGTGTCTGTTAAACCCAAAGATGCCCTGAAGTTAATGCTTTAACTAAACACCTTGCCACTTTGGGGATGTCACCCTTGGAGTTTTGTCTGGAACACGTGACCATGGAGGACATCCCAAGGAAACGTATAGTGGATAGGGCTAAGTTTGAGATTAATGGCTAGATTCCCCAAATCTTACTTTCTGAGCTCATTCTGAAAAACCCATTGAATAAAACATTTAAAATGAAGAGACCTCTGACCTCAGTACATTTTCCGGAGACTAGAGAAAATGAAACAACTAAAATAAATAATAAGTCCAATACCTCTACTGAAGAACAGCCATATATAGACACTACTAGTGTGATCAATCAATGGGCGAAACACAAAGGCCACAATAATTACTACAAAATATAACTATTTGTTTATAAATCACACAGCATGCTCAATCAGCCAGTTAAATGTATGGTTGAACTTTTGCACAATTTCTACAATCCTGCTGTGACGCATAACTAAACACCTATCCCTCAAAATTATCTAGAGAGAAATCATCCCAAAGTGTTTTACGGTGGATTTTCCATTTAACATTCTAGACCATGCCAGAGTGACACTGTGCAAGCTACCATAATACTCATAGCCTGTCCAGGAACAGTTCCTAGCCCTTGAGCTCATTCACTTGTGAAGATCTGGGAGTAGTTGCTGATTAGTGACATGATGAGAACTCTAGATTTCAAGAATGTTGGCAGTATTGTTTGTCACAGGAGTGACTAATTGCCATCTGCCAACTTGAAGTTAATTGATTAATTACGTTAAGTGAGTCCTGGCTGGGTATTTAGCGTTTGTTTGTCAGAGTTCTATGTGACTGTCCAAAGGAAGCGATGCGGTAAACAAATGTATTTCAATTGTCAGTTTTGTACATGGCATTTTTTTCCACACTCCACACTTTGCTGAACACAGACGAGTTAGTGCAGGTGTAAGCTGAACACACTCACAGCCCTCAAACAGCACTCAATCAGCTAATCAAACACAAGAAAGTGTTGAATTGACACTTCAAAGATGTTTGCCGAACTGCGTAAGCGAATGTGACTGACTGACTGACTATTGTTCAATAGCATAGTGATTAGCAAAACAGACCTGCAAACTAAAGGTCCCGTGTTCGGTATGCATTATGAATTATTCCGTATAGACAGAAACTTTGCTGGCTGAAACCTTCAGTATCTAAATTATGTTTTTTTTGTTAGAGCACTTTGTGTCAACTGCTGATGTAAAAAAGGCTTTATAAAATACATTTGATTGATTGATTGATTATAGTAAGTCTGAAATAAAACCGTTTACGGTTATATTGTGACTGTGCCTGCATCTTGGTTCAGGATAGAAAAAAACTATTGCTGGCTAAAACATACATTACTTATGATATAGTAAACCTCAACGGTTATATTGCGACTTTTCTGGCATGGAAAAGTTAATCTTCAGTCTTGTATGCAATTGTTCAATTCATTCCTAGGAAGATAGTAGATACTAGTAAGCCTATTACTGCCTAATAAGCTGTTATAATGGCCAATGGCAAAAGCCATACTGTTTATAGACGCTATGATGGAGGTACATTTCATAAGAAAAGTTTGTAATTTTAACACAATGCTCAGTGGTGTCTAGCGACTACTGAAATGTGTAATGCCGTGGCGTAGTGGTTAAAGCCAGTGCTTCTCGCATGGTTGACCTAAGATCGAATATATTGAGAGCAACAACATTTCTTAATTTTATTTGTGGGCCGCAATAAAACCGGTTATACAGTATTATGACTATTTCGGGCACATTCCACGATTCTCTCGTCTTTTCACATGATGAAAAGGTTAGTTATTGTCACCTTTATTGCTAGTTATTGTATCAGTGTCATTCACGAGTGAAAGAAAATAGAATGGGGTTATGCCATGAAAAAAAAAAGTTCTTATACCATGAAATAGCTTTGGCAGACTAGCTAGCAATTGCTCAATTCTTGACTATTCCAGTAAGTTTATAGATACTGGTAAAGCCTATTACTGGCTAATACGCTGTTAAAATGGTCCATGGCAAACGCCTTACTGTTCATAGACGCTTTTTGTGTTGGAGGTAAACATAGTAAGAAACGTAAGTTTAACATTATCAATATCATTCACAAATGTCCAGTTAGCTGTTGAAACAGCCAGTGGCAAAAGAGGATTTGTTCAGGGTAGACACAAGAGGCTATATTGACGCCTGTTAAATGCGCAGCTCTGTGGTATAGTGTTAAACCGCACAGCCTTTCCACGTGGGCAACCCAGGTTCGAATCTTGAGAAGGCAACACTTTCTATTGCAGGCCAGCTGAACTATACTTGCCTGGTTTCTTGTTAGACTGTCACAGAGTTTTTTTTCGAACACTAATGACAGATCAAACACATTTCCTAGGTATAAATGGCCCAGATGTATATTGTAATTTATTTATACAGCCAAAGAGTATGATTCTAACAAATTGCATGTTTAATTGTTTAAACTGATTACAGGGCATTATTCAGTTTGTAACAATCCAAACTTTTACATTTCTGTGATTTATCCAGTCCAGGATTTGTATGCCACACATTCAAATCTGTTAGATGGTCAAAGTCATTCCTGTCACTTTAACTAAGAGGTCTGGTGGTAAAAGAACAGGACCAAAATGTGATTTGAACATTAGGATTCCATTCAACTCCCTGGAGTGGTGAGTACATTTATTTAATGCATTTCACTCTCCCCGTCATGTTCTGGCTATGCCCCTAGCCATCTCTGCACTGGGCTGGGGCCATAGTCAGGACGGGACAAAGGAAGATACCTCTAGGCATCTCTATGTAGTTGGGTCTCCCCAATTGGAGGCAGGTGTAAATCGTTGCCTCCAACTGGGGAACCCATTTATGTTGAGTGTTTGCCCACACTTAGTGTGGATCATTTTGTTTTTTAAGAGTTTTTTTCCCCCCACTTTAACCAGTCACAGGAGCTGCTATTGTTTTGTTTTGTTGTTTTCATTAAAACACGGATTATAACCGCCTGTACGTCCCTGCGCCTGTGTCCTCCAGCCTTGTGACACTCCCTCACTGTTGGATTATGTTTGTCTCGTGTGGATTTACCCCTTTATGATTGCAGTGGAATCTCTGGGTTTCAAGAGCTTTATATGAACTTTCACATTGACTTTGATGTATTAATTATTAATGGACTTTATATCATTGACTTTGATATAGTAAATACAGCAAATATTCTCATTACAATAAGAGATATAGTATTTTGCGTTCTATTCTATATTCCAAAAAAGTTCACATATTCACACTAATTTTATACAGTTTCCATTACGTCTTTTTACATAGCATGCTTGTTGATAAAACAATTTGAAGTACTACAAGTGTTACATTGCACATTTTCATGAATTTCAGCTTTTCTCCATTTTGATGTGATATCATTTGAATCCAACTTATAATGAAAATGAAAATGTTGAGTACGGCTGGAACACTGTTTTTCTAATGATTATTGTTTTCCCATCATACTTTTATTGTCCAACAATACCTTCCAAAACTGGTCCCAGCAAAGGATGGTGCAAAATTAGCTCAGAGCTGCATGGTGTGGATGGGTGTCTAGTTGCACTCTATACTCCTTCTGGTAGATTAGTTGTTCACACCTGTGTTTAATGAGGCAGGGTTTGTTTTTATCAAAGTTGCATGTACAAGATACCCCTTTCCCATGTTCAGCTTGAGGTGGTGGGCCTGTATCTAAGCAGGCATGTCAGCCAGGCATGCAGAGATGCGTGTCACCAAGAGTCAGTAGGGAAGGTTTCCTGAGATGGTCTGGAGAAGGACAACGTAGAATCTAGTGGGCATGTTGTCTAGTGACCACACATCACTAGCTGCAGGTTATCATCTTGAGAGCAGGGAAAAGGCTATGAATATAGACAGGTACGGTATGCAAGCAACATGTGTCCCGCTAGGCAGAGGAAATGAGGTGCAGACGTCATCAACATTCTTTTGAAAGTAGTTGACAAAGTCCACTGCCTACCCTCTTTGTAAGGCTGAAAGAATGTCTTAAACGTCTGAAAAAATTTCTTAAACTTAGATTCTGTATTTTGACATCTCACATACACACAATATGGCAATATGACTAACAATTTACCAGATGTAATATATTTATCCATACTTTGAAGGACAAGAAGCATTTCACAATTTAATCCACCTACTTCTGAAAATCCAAATATTAATGTTTTAAGGTTTCATATGTAAAAGAAATGCTAAAAGTTGTTCATCCTCTTATGTTATCACATGGTTGGACTATTACTTGACCATTATTCAACAACAGAAATCCTGGATTGGCTGATTTATGTCTCCTTGCAAATTAATAGCTTAAAATGAAATACGTAATAAACAACTTATTATAAATGATTTACTAGTTGTTTTACTCTTCAGTTTAAAATCACTCACCTTGTAGAAGCATTCGATTTTGCATTAAGATCCAATAATCTGGATGCATTCCTCGAAAAAAGATATGCAATGTGACTGCGCACTTCTGAGATAAATGTTAAAGCAATGTCCAGAAATCATTAATAGTTTAATTGTTAACTGCTTAGTATGATGATGTAAACAACATCTTTACATATGTCAAGTTATTTATAGAGTTTTATGGCAAACAATTGTTTTCATAGGGTTTGAACCCGGTATGATTTCAATCGTTTTCTGATGTTGCATAATATAGTCACATGGCAAATAGAAAAAACAATTTGAAGATACCATTTAAATCACCATTGCTGTGTGCAAGCACTGCATTACTATCACCAATAAGCTAACCAATACATATACTTGTGCTTGCAATGTCTTGATTTTCATGAATACTACCCCCTATGATCAATATATACATGGCGGAGTGAGACAACTGCTTTGCGTGCATTTGTGTGTGTGCACGCATGATTTATTGTGTCACTCTGTGTGTTCTTTTGCCATTCCAAGTCATTCTAATAAACGTTCTGAACAGGTCAAAGTTATATAATGACTGCACAGTTCGATGTCTGTGTGTGATTGTGTACTATTGCTGCATTGGCCTAATCAATGAATTGAGTGGCATGCTAGTCCGGGCTCTCTAAGTAGGTGTTTAAATTGATAGAATAAATACTGTTGTTTATTCATTACTGTTGATCTGTCTGTGTGTGTGACCGTGTTCATTAACTCCATGCTCACGGTAACAGGAACAAGATTTGTCATCGTTGCTGTGTGACCTTCATATGACTGTCTTTGTTTGTTCGCTGCATTGACCGCAGTGGACAGACTCAGACAGCTGTACATTAAGTATTATTGACCAATCTTGAAACTATAATCCATAGTTCGGTTTCTTTCAAGAGCCAATAAAAACTATTCGCTAGGCTATACTTAAGAGTTTAGTGTGAGTCTGGGTATGTTTCTACTGGCCATTACCTTCAAGTAAAATGCAACCATATATTGAGTGGATTTCCGGGGAATTTTTTTCCTCCCCAAGCCCTGAATTAAAATGATTTTACCCAGTATAGTAAGCGGAACCATGGAATGCAGTTTCTGTAATCAGGTCCGGTCAGGTCGAAGTAACAACTAATATCAAACTGGGAAAAGAATGCATACTCAATACATAGCGTTGTGCTTCTTGTGTAGATCAGAAGAATCTGATTACGTAAATAAAGTTCAAATGTCTGTAACGGTGCCATATTTTTATAATATCCACTGTTCTGGTATCTGACTAGTACTGCCCTACAGGTCCCCAGGGGGGTAGGAGCGGAGATATGGGGCATTTCATCTGCTGTAGAAGCAGCCACCCAGGGCTGCTTCTATCTTTCCCTTCCTAGATATCACAAGTATACCAGGTGACATGTTTAAACGAGAGATTTGCATATCAAGCCAAAACTATGCTATGCAATGAGCTGGATTTTTGTTGGATTCAATGCATGGCATGCAGTTTTAGATCAATGCTTGCCCTAGTTCTGAGTTTATTTCCAAAGATATTTTTCTTCAGAACTCAGTCCAAAACAAATTCCTGGGTAAAAAGCTTCGTCAGACTCCACAAAATACTTTAAAGATACAACCATCCGTTTGGTTTAAATTGATTGACCTAATAGTTTCAACAAAGAAATGAATAGTAGACCCAAACTACTAAAGACATGTCTAACAGCACTACTGTAGCACCCCAGTACCTTGTAACTAGAGGTCAAAATACACAAGCTGATAAACATCCCTTATCAGCTGTGGCATTTAAACAGGCATGAACAGCTATCTACCAGACCCAGACCCAACACAGGAATCAGGATTTAGTCTTTACAGTGATAATACTGATTGCAGATTGGCCTCAAATCCTAAAGCCTTTCAAATATCTTAGTTATTCAGCTACAAGACAGCCTTTAAAGGAGAAATCCTAACTCCTATATATCAGCTCAATACCAGATATTAAGAACCATTTAAATCAGGGGTTTCAAACCGGTTTCACAGAGGGCTGAGTGTCCGCAGGTTTTAGTTTTTTCCTTTAAATTGGTTCCCAGTTCAGACCTAAACAATCAGGTGAGGCTAGAAACCAACCAATGAATGACCTAATTAATCAATCAAGTACAAGGTGAGAGTGAAAACCTGCAGACACTTGGCCCTCTTTGGAACCGGTTTGACACCCCTGATATGAATAATCATCAAAACATTACCTTGGCCATTCTATGGAAGTGTGTGTAGAAGAAAGTCAGATTCACATTAGGGTAGGTGTGGAGAAATGCGTTCCTATTAATGAACTAAGGTTTTTGAAGAGCTAGAGGTAGCAGCAGCAGGACAATACATGAAAAACTGATGAAAACCAGTAAAAAGCTTTTGAAACTAGGAATTAGTACTACCCTCAGTAGTTAGAGGTTGGGGGAAGATGTTAAGCAGCAGTGCTCAGAATCTGTCTGGGGGTCTTCATGATCTTAAATTATTTACTATGTCATATAGTCTAGAAAAAGCAATCAGCGTTGGCGTTATAGATTTTCCACACCGAGGAGGTGCCAAAATGAGTTGTGTGATATATGGATTTCTGTCCAATCCTAAGGCCTGCCACACAAGGGATGTGTTGTAAATTAGAGGGTGTGGCTAATGGCTGTTGACTTGCTGTTCATATTTTAGACTGGTTTTATTTCTACCAGTACCTGCCTCTACAAAGTAGCCCAATAGTCAATTCTCAATAATTGCTTTAGTTATGTTATTAAAAGATACATGTTTTTGCCGACCGCATAAGTAGAGCTGGCCAAGAAGAGCAAATGTCTCTTACTGACGCGAGTGAAGTGACTGGCTGACGCGAGTGACTTACTGACTGACGCGAGTGACTGACTGACTGACGCCAGGGAAATGACTGACTGACGCTCGGGAAGTGACTGACTGAAGCAAGGGAAGTGACTGACTGAAGCGAGGGAAGTGACTGACTGAAGCGAGGAAAGTGACTGACTGACGTGACTGAGTGACTGACTGACGCGATGGAAGTGACTGCCTGACGCGATGGAAGTGACTGCCTGACGCGAGGGAAGTGACTGCCTGACGCGAGGGAAGTGACTGCCTGACGCAAGGGAAGTGACTGCCTGACGCGAGGGAAGTGACTGCCTGAAGCGAGGGAAGTGACTGCCTGACGCGAGGGAAGTGACTGCCTGACGCGAGGGAAGTGACTGACTGACACGACTGAGTGACTGACTGACGCGAGGGAAGTGACTGACTGACGCGAGGGAAGTGAATGACTTACGCGAGTGAGTGACTGACTGACGCGAGGGAAGTGACTGACTAACGCGAGGGAAGTGACTGACTGACGCGAGTGAGTGACTGACTGACGCGAGTGAAGTTTCTGACTGACGCGAGTGAAGTGGCTGACTGACGCGAGTGAGTGAGTGACTGACTTACTGACTGGCCCGAGTAAGTCAGTCACATCTAGATGTGTTAAAACAACTTAGGACATATATAATTACACACACATACACACATTTGCATTGATCCTAAGGCTTGAAAGTTCCCCCATTGGTTTATTCACACATCATAATCTTTCATTACATTTTTCTAATTCTAGTCACATTACCTAGTTTTTCTCATGCAAAAATAATGACTAAGAACTGTAGGCTAGAAAATAATCTGTTTGCTAGTTACCCTACCCAGAAACAGACTATGAGTTTCACTAAGAATGACAGCATTGGTTTAATGTGAATGGGGTGATTGTAAAATAATGAGGTCTGTCTGCTGTCTATCAGGTCAGCTGTGACTCACCATTATGACAGATATGACAGAACAGAATGTTTCCCCTCTTCATAAGGGGAGAGGACTACCATGGAAACCCACTGAGAGCAACCTCAAGGAGATAGAAGTTGCAATGACTATGGTCCAACATTGTTACAGGTACTAAGCGCACTGTATTTATGTATAACTTTTTTGTAAAATACACTGGTAGCCTGTTGCAGTCTATGTTCACAGGCTATGTACATCTGCGGAAAGAAAACTGTGGGCAAAGTAGTGCAGGTATTGGTAACACTTTACGGTAAGGGTACACAATCTACAATTATCAAATGCAGTAGTTAACATGAACGAATTATAAACTTTTACATGAACAAACAGTTGATAATGATAACCCTTACATTATAAATAATAAACAAATGCATTAACTAACAGTGTTTACTGTCACTTGTTCATGTTGACACTGGACAAACTCATGTTTTTTGCAGGAACACAGAATATACTGTACATTATTTATGGATGCTGGACCAGCATTTGTGTCAAAAATTATTTGGTAAGAAATATACATAGTAAGTAATATACATTACATCATTCATGATTGTTAATAAGCTAGAGTGGCTACTTCTTCAAATACATAAATACATGTGATGCACACAAAATATGGTCGCATTTGGGGTTATGCATTGTTTGAATTGGGGATACATTTAATTTTGCAGGACACTTCCGTTGGTCAGTAGGGGGCAGAGAAATGTGCCGCGTTGCATTGGGAATGTTTATGCACTGATGCTGTATATCTACAGTAGGGAGAACAAGTATTTGAAACACTGCGGATTTTGCAGGTTTTCCTACTTACAAAGCATGTAGAGGTCTGTAATACCATAGGTATACTTGAACAGTGAGAGACGGAATCTAAAACAAAAATCCAGAAAATAACATTGTATGATTTTTTAAATAATTAATTTGCATTTTATTGCATGACATAAGTATTTGATCACCTACCAACCAGTAAGAATTCCGGCTCTCACAGACCTGTTAGTTTATCTTTATAAAGCCCTCCTGTTCTCCACTCATTACCTGTATTAACTGCACTGGTTTGAACTCAATACCTGTATAAAAGACACCTGTCCACACACTTTAACAGACTCCAACTTCCACAGTGGCCAAGACCAGAGAACTGTGTAAGGACATCAGGGATAAAATTGTAGACCTGCACAGGGCTGGGATGGGCTACAGGACAATAGGCAAGCAGCTTGGTGAGAAGGCAACAACTGTTATTGCAATTATAAAAAAATTGAAGAATTCAAGATGACAGTCAATCACCCTCGGTCTGGGGCTCCATGCAAGATTTCACCTCGTGGGGCATCAATGATCATGAGGAAGGTGAGGGATCAGCCCAGAACTACACGGCAGGACCTGGTCAATGACCTGAAGAGAGCTGGGACCACAGTCTCAAAGAACACCATTAGTAACACACCACACTACACCGTCATGGATTAAAATCTTGCAGTGCACGCAAGGTCCCCCTGCTCAAGCCAGCGCATGTCCAGGCCTGTCTGAAGTTTGCCAATGACCATCTGAATGATCCAGAGGAGGAATGGGAGAAGGTATTGTGGTCTAATGATACAAAAGTAGAGCTTTTGGGTCTAAACTCCACTCGCCGTGTTTGGAGGATGGTTGAGTAAAACCCCAAAAACACCATCCCAACCATGAAGCATGGAGGTGGAAACATCATTCTTTGGGGACACTTTTCTGCAAAGGGGACAGGACGACGGCACTGCATTGATGGGAGGATGGATGGGGCCATGAATCGCTAGATCTTGGCCAACAACCTCCTTCCCTCAGTAAGAGCATTGAAGATAGGTCGTGGCTGGGTCTTCCAGCATGACAACGACTCGAAACACACATCCAGGGCAACTAAGGAATGGCTCCGTAAGAATCATCTCAAGGTCCTGGAGTGGCCTAGCTAGTCTCCAGACCTGAACCCAATAGAAAATCTTTGGAGGGAGCTGAAAGTCCGTATTTCCCAGCGACAGCCCCGAAACCTGAAGGATCTGGTCATTATGGAGGATTGGGCCAAAATCCCTGCTGCAGTGTGTGCAAAACTGGTCAAGAACTACAGGAAACATATGATCTCTGTAATTGCGAACAAAAGTTTCTGTATCAAATATTAAGTTCTGTTTTCCTGATATATCAAATACTTATGTCATGCAATAAAATGCTGATTAATTATTTTAAAATCATACAATGTGATTTTCTGGATTTTTAAGTGTACCTATGATAAAACTTACAGACCTCTACATGCTATGTAAGTAGGAAAACCTGCAAAATCAGCAGCGTATCAAATATTTGTTCTCCCCACTGTATGCGGTTACATTCCAAACACCTGCGTGTCCTCATAACTCATGTAGGAGAACTTAGCCATGTTTTCTTTCTCATGATCGATCTTGTTTGAATAAAAATGAAATATATAAATAATTAAATATTTAAATAAATATAAGCAGCTTGGTTAGTAGGTGACAACAGCTGGTGAAATTATTCGCTATAAGAAGAAACACAAAAGAACTGTCAATCTCACTTGGTCTTGGGCTCCATGCAAGATCTCACCTCGTGGAGTTGCAATGATCACGAGAACAATGAGGAATCAGTCCAGAACTACACAGGTGTAACAGCCAATATGTTATGGAACAAACAGGCCAGGCGCAGGCAGGGGCGGGCGGTGGTGGCGACCACTGAAAGCGGAGAGGCCCGGGACAGTAGAGGGCGCCGCGGGCTCAGGCGGCGGCCAGTCCTTGGCGAGTGGCAGCGGTGACCGCTGGGCAGCATGAGGGGCTGGTGCGGCTCCTGGCCAGCAGGGGGCGCTGCCTGCGGGTTCCTGGGCAGCAGGGGGCGCTGTCTGGCGCTCCTGGGCAGCAAGAAGCATATCCACAACTGGTGCCTCGGGAACCTTGTAAGATGGTACGCCCCAGGTCCCTGGTGAGAACTGGCACGGCTGGTTGTTGAATCCGGGCCAGTCCTTGCACCTTCTGGTGTCCGGGAACGGGACACGCTCCCACACCCTGATGGACATCTGGAGGACGTCTCTACGCTCCCGTACAGCACCCCCCAAAATATCTTGGGGTAGTTTTTCCACTGGTTTGTGCCTTTGCTTCCTTAATTTGACCCTTCGGGGTTGCTGTTGTGCCGGCCAAGAGAACAGTGGGTGATGGTAAGGATTTTCCTCCTCTGTGTCGCTGTCCGGCCAAACGAGGAGTTCCCCTACCGTCCAATTCTGCCGCGCTCTTACATGGTCCTTTTGGAAGTCAATCATTCTGTAACAGCCGGGATGTCGTGGAACGAACGGACCAGGCGCAGGCAGGGGTAGCAGTCGGTGCGATCTTTATTTAAAACACAAAAGAACAGAAAACACAGAGCACTTGACAATAAACTAAAGCAAAGGTAAGCGAAACGAGACTCACCACGAACAATCAATACACACTGCAACAAGGAACAATGACGGACAACTGAGGGGAGCAGAGGAGAAACATTTAAGCACATACAAATGGCTTAATTGGGACCTGGTGTGAGTAATGATTGAAGACAAGACCAAAGAAGGGACCGGGATGGGTTCATGACTGTTGGGAAAACCGGAAGAGCGGGAGATGGCGGAGCTGTCCGTCACCTCACCATCACAACAGGAGGATTCTTGTCAATGATCTCAAGGCAGCTGGGACCATTGTCACCAAGAAAAAATGTGTAACATACTACGCTGTGAAGGACTGGGTGTGTTTTTCTACTAAGGGGACAGGCAGGCCCGGGGTGGGTAATCGGGAGAATTGACTTTTGACCACTTGAGTTTTGGGCCGCTCAAGGAATATATTTTTTTGACATTCGTCACGTTAGTCTATCTTCTCTTAAAGTAGGCTACACATGTTCTGCATTCTGACACTGCAGCCTCTGCATGGGCTGTACCATGTGAGGAGTTCTCCCCTCCCAAATAGAGTTGGTTGGGTCCATAGCCCGTTTTTTCCAAAAAGTTATCTCCGATAGACTACCGATAGCTGGGACGGCCCTACCGTAACGATACGTGTCTGGGAGGATGGATGGGAGGAAGAAGCCAGGACAAACCTCTTTGTCAAGAGGACAAACACAAATGGCAACTGGTAAAGAGAGATATAGGCCTAATGATTAGCATTAGTAATGTCATTATTCGGCTTATATTATTGTAGCATTGTCAACCTATTCGCAAGCAAAATACAAAATGTTATTAATATATTAGCCTTTTTGCATCACCCAATATATGGCGATTCATGGACTATTATGCAGATATTGATAACAAAATATTGATAACATACACAGCTTGAACCCTGTATTCAGTAAAATGACCTTAATATTTTTTTGTAGCTTCTGAGCAGCAGATAAGCAAGTCCCCCGCTGAACATGATGAGCCCAATATTTGCAGTGAGGAGGCCATGACTACAAGGACAGACAGAGAGGATAGCAGAGTAAAAAATATGAATTAAAGTTATTTAATGTAAGAAAGAGCAGAATATGACAGTACATGGTGAAACAATATGCACTGTTTGTTCAGAAGTAAGTGTAGTAAAGGAGTAAATCACCACAATATGATACCCATGCAGAAAATGTTTAATGACCATGACAATGACGGCCCCCATGAGGTCACATTCCAACAAATCCAGCCTATTGCCTAATCTGAGTCTGACACCACTGGTATGTGCCCTTCTGCCCTTTTTGTTATGCAAGTCAGACTCTGAGAGAGGATATACAGACAGCATCCAGTGCGACAACAGCCCAGCAAGAGATCCCAGAGGCACAGGCAAATGCTAGTGTAGATGAGGAAGTCTATCATTTTGATTATTTTGCCAAAAAGTGTCTCAAGCCAGTGCACTATTTAGACGGCTACTGATGCTGTAGATGCTGTTGTTGTTATTCACAATTTAACTGAAAACTGTACTATGAATTGAACTGTAAACAGTCGTTTAATATGCCTCTTCGTAGAAGAGTGGGATACATTTCAAATGCTTTCTTTCTTTCTGCTTTTGTTAATTTATCAACCTATCCTTATGGGATAGTGGAAAATGTTTTGTTAACTTCTCTGTTTAAGTGAATTAATATTTAACATTTACATTATTTGTTGAACCATGTTATTAATAAAAACTACAGGTTAGTAAGAGCGCAACTGTTGTCCAATTTTGTCCAATTTCCACCACCATGGAAAAAGTGGGCCGGTCTTGGGTCTGAAACTCCCGGGCTGAAAAGTGGCCCCACTCCAGCCCTGGGGACAGGACAACATCACCACATCAAAGGGACGATGGACGGGGCCATGTTCTGTCAAATCTTCCCATTAGCCAGGGCATTGAAAACAGGTCGAGGGATGGGTATACCAGCATGACTATGAACCAAAACACACAGCCAAGGCAACAAAGGAGGGGCTCAAGAAGAAGCACATTAAGGTCCAGGAGGGGCCTAGCCAGTCTCCAGACATCAATCCCATAGAAAATCTGGAGGGAGCTGAATTTTCGAGTTGCCAAATGTCAGCCGTGAAACCTTATAGACTTGGAGAAGATCTGCAGAGGAGTGGAACAAAATCCCTCCTGAGATGTGGCAAACCTGGTGGCCAACTACAAGAAATGTATGCTCTCCGTGAATGCCAACAAGGGTTTTTCCACCAAGTACTAAGTCATGTTTAGCAGATGGGTCGAATCCTTATTTCACTCATTAAAATGCAAATAAATATATACAATTTTTGACATACTTTGACATATTTTTTTGGTTATTCTTCTGTCTTTCACTGTTTAATAAACCTACCATTAAAAGTATAGACTTTTTGTCAATGGCAAACATTCATAATCAGCAGGGGATCAAATACTTTTTCCCCTCACTGTAGGCCCATACATAAAGTAATTCATATTTACACTTTCTGTAAAAAATTACAATTAATTAATCATCACTTCATGAATTTCTGGCAACCCCTCTGCAATTCAACTACTTTGAATGAATGAGAAAGATGCAAATACGCCAGTGATAATTCAGAATTACACAATTTTGTGAAGGCAGAAAAGACAGGAGCAGTTCTTGTATTATAATTTTCATCAAATGTTATGGTATTCATGTAGAATGAATTAGTGTCGCTACAACTAATCAACGTCAACAATGTAATCAACTTCGACAATGTAAAATATATACAACAAATAGGATATATTTATTTGACATAAATCTAGGATGCAGTGAGAAAAAAGATATTATGGCTACTCCCATGGAAAGATATAACTTGATTATTTTGCTCATTACATTGAAAAGACCAATGTGCAAAGCAGAAATTGCATTTGTGTCGCGCAGAAGCTCGAGAGTGATGTGTGCACACCTAAAAGTACACACTGAAGTCATAATCATGGAGGGTGAAAAGGGCTCAACACGATACACTCATCTGTGTTATCTGTGTTTTAGAGTTGTTTCGTTTGGGTTCATGGCATGAATTTTGTCTTGAAGTGAGACATTGTTCATCTTTAATGCCTGTTTGAGCTACGCATTAATGTAATGATAGCGCCCCCAAACCTGTGGTCTAGTTGTGAATGTGGAATCTCTTTATTCTGCAGCCCTATTGTTCACAGCAATGTTTTCCCAATCCTCACTTCCTTCTTCTAGTCATTCTGCATATTTTACCAGTTCATCCAGCATCAATTGTGGAATTCTGCATTAATTCTAAAATGAAGAATAGAACTGGAATTTCAAGTTGTTTTGAATAGAGCATTGTACAAGATGAGAAAGTACTTAGGTTAGTTCTTTTAAATTACTTGCATGTAATTCTTAAATGTGAATATTTTATACTGAATTGATTACAAAAGTAATTAGATGCAGCTCTAGAATGAAAGTAATTATACAGATATTATGCTTAACAAATCAAAGGGATGCACTGTAAAGCAAAACATTGATGGCAGCACCAGTGCATGTCCCAACAAAAACAGCTTCTCACAAATGCCTACTGTATGACTAATCTATTTAAATGTGGGGTAGATATTTCTTAATTGCAGTTTCACAATGTTAATCCGTAACTGCAGCAGTGTTAGCTAATATCACACGCAAAACAGACTACTTTTTTAATCTGCAGTTTTTGAAAGGTTAACACTAATAACAATTTGTCACTTTCTTAGTTTGTGATGGTATGTGTAAGAGTTTGAATTGCTTTAAATTGAGTGTAGCTCTGTTCAGCTTAGGCCTTCTCTTCAAGGACAATGGAGAAGTCAGGAAAGTCAAATCTGAAAGATCTGGGTCGTTCTAAAATGCAACTGTTTAAGAAGCCGTTACCATTCTGAAAATATTATTTTGCTTTTTGCTCTTGCTCTCTTTTACCTTGCTCTGAATCATTATCATTGCAAAGTAGTTGTCTTTCAAAATGTATTTCCAGATATTTACAAATGTTATTAGATCTTTAACCAAAAGTGAATATATTACTGTATTAAAAGGGACCCTGAGTGAACAAATAACACACCATTTGTATTTAATTTACTTACAATAATTAGCCAAAGTTATGCAACACCCAATGCTTTGGAGTATATTTGTCTCTCACATTGCTGTGGAGAAATGTTGGCCTACTCTTCGAGGCAAAATTGATTTAACTCAGCGATATTTGTGGGTCTTCAACTAGGCCATTCAAAACCATTATATTTATTGCTTTTCAGCAATCTGATTTAATTCTGAATCACTGTTTGTGTGTTTGGAAGCATTGACTATACATTCTCCAACATAATTCTCTGATACGGAGGTCATGGTTCGATAAAAAAAAAGGTTTTTAATCAAATATCCAGACTTTTCAGACCATAGGGTAACACTTACTATAAGAACTCAGCTGGCTCAGTGGACCTCAACGTGTCTGAAGAGGCTTCAGGATCTGAAGGAGCTCAAATGTCCTCTTGACATTGCCTCGAGGGTAAAGTCAGTGGGTTTTTCTCTGCTTTTACCCATCAGCTTGTCTTAGTGTACAATACTAATGTGTTGTCACTGCTACACAGGCAAAGTACAACACTAAGAGGCAAACATTCCTCAAAGGAGTCACTTTACCCCAGCCTTAATGCTGCATAGAAGAGGTGTGAGGACTGTTAAATACTCTCTCCTATGTGACTGCTCTCCTCTCTTTGGTTCTCGAGGGACACTGATTTTCACATTCAGTCTGTCAATGAGGCGACTCCATGGCCTTTTTCAATATTTTAATTTGCTCTTTTCTCTTGTCTTCCCTTTCTTTTACCTGGCACTGGAGAGCTGAGGGACCACACAAAAATATTGAGTTATGAGTTGTCCATCACTGACACCCTCTTCTGGGCTGCCAGCACTGCTCATCACACACACACCATTGCACATTTACACACAAAACAAGTTTCCCCTCAATATTTCATATTTGTTTAGATTCATAAGAATTTGAGCTGAGACAGGTTTTGCGGTTTGTTGCCAGCACTTAGGACTTGAAATGATCCAGTTATGGGGTAAAATACAGACCGTATTTTCCTCTATAACAGACGGACCACTTGGAAATAAAATAACATTATGTACACCGTTCCCCATTTATGGGTACCAAAAGTATTGGGACATTGGACTTTACAGCTGTGCCTAATTAGGCAGGTGTTTTTGTTTGAATCATTAGTGCATGCACAAGAGAGTTCTCAATGTCTACTGTTGATTCTAGACTTTCTTTTGGAGTCAGTTGCTAGAGTCTGACAATGCAGAGACCAAAGAAGAAACTGGCCATCATGATGCAAATAAATCTTTCAGATTGTCAAAGTTAACATGTTAAAATACACTGCCCCAAAAAATATATGGAACAGTTAAATCACACATTGGGTTTTGATGAAGCAAATATATTAATGTTCAAAATCTTTACTGTATATTGTGCATTTCATGGAGAACAAAATGACATAACAACGGTCAATGGAAACCAAAATATCCAATCGATAGAGGGCTGGATTAAAACTCACATGAAAAATCGAAGTAAACAATTGAAGTGTGTATGATCTCCACATGCCTGTATGCACTCCCGTCAAAGTCTGGGCATGCTCCCAATGTGACAGCGTATGGTGTACTGGGGGATCTCCTCTCAGACCTGGGTCAGGGCATCAGTGAACACTTGCACAGTCTGTTGCGTTACTTGGTGGCGTTGGATGCAGCAATACACAATATCCCAGACGTTCTTAATTGGATTCAGGTCTGCGGAATGTGAGGGCCAGTCATTGGCATCAATGCCTTTGTCATTCAGGAACTGCCTACACACACTGGCCACATGAAGCTGGGTATTGTCCTACACCAGGAGGAACCCAGGGCCCACAGCACGTAAGGGTTGACGATGAGGATTTCGTCCCCCACGGACATGCCTCCCCAGACCAGACGACACTCAAGCCAGGTACAGAGACTTGGACAGGTTTGTCGCAAAGCAGGCTAAAATTATCACTGATCCCCTTTATGGAGATCTTCAGAGTACTGAAAGACAAGTCTGCATTAGGAACAAGAGCACCAACAGATGATAAGAAGAGAAGTAGCTTCATTACCAGCATTAATCCAGCTAAAGCGCTACCAACTGACTCAAAGTCAAAGTATAAAGGTATCTCCACCACTGCTTCTCTTACTAAACCTTGTCTATTCTGCGAGGAAAACCATACTCTTGAGTGATGTCTTTGTATCAGAGAAAAATCTCAGACAGAATATATATTTTAAGGAAATCTGTTCTCTGCTTTGGCTGTCTGGTCAGAGGTCAATCTCAGTAAAGACTGCAAAAAACAAATGACATTCGAGGTATGCTCGCAGAAGCATTCAAGTCAAATGCCCGTTTCTGATCAAGAGCTAAAATGGGAACGCATGAAAACAAATTAGACATTGTCACAGTAGAACAGATAAATGTCCATAAAGCCTTGGTATCCCCCGGACAACGAAGTGTGCACTGGGCTGGAGGAGATTGTGTTTTAGCTATTGTACCAGTTCAAATGAAGTCCAAGAAAGGCCATTAAGATGTGAAGACATTCCTTTATGGACCACGGCAGCTCTGATACATTTTGCACCAAGGCACTGCTGCACAGCTGAACCTCAAGGGTAAAAGGACTGACATGTTAAGCACCACAGGGTGACCAGCTATATTATTTCAGATTTGGAAGGAAGTAGGTTAGATGAGAACCGGTTAACTGAACTACCTAAAGTCTTCACTGAAAAGGCAATATCCATGAGTGAACAGAATATTCCAGAGCAGAAGGACATTGACAGATGTCCATATCTCAGATGTGAGGTTGTCATGAACTAACGATGAAAGGTTTTGGGTCTCTTAGAAATGTCCTTGGGCCATTAAAATAACATCACATTGATCAGAAATACAGTGTAGACATTGTTAGTGTTGTAAATTACCATTGTAGCTATACATTGTTTCATGGAATATTTACATAGACATACAGAGGCCCATTATCAGCAACCATCTGTCCTGTGTTGCAAAGGCACTTTTGTGTTTGCTAATCCAAGTTGAAAATATGCTGAAGGAGTGCTTAGGCCGTCAATCATGGTGGGGGCAATGTGATGGTCTGGGGGTGCTTTGGTGCTGGTAAAAAGGGAGAATTGTACAGGGTGAAAGGGATCTTGGAGTGAAAGCCTTCTTCATTTTACAATGCCATGCCATACCCTGTGGACAGTGCTTGATTGGAGCCAATTTCCTCCTACAAGAGGACAATGACCCAAAGCACAGCTCCAAAATATGCAAACATTATTTATGGAATAAGCAGTCAACTTACATTGTAGTCTATATTATGGTCACCAGATTTTAACCCTATTGAAATGTTGTGGAGCAGCTTGGTATGTAAGTGCATTTCAAGCCAATCCAACTTCTAGGAGTTGCTTCAGGAAGCATGGGATGAAATGTCTTCACATTACCTCAACAAACAGACAACTACATTGTCAAAGGTCTCCAAGGCTGTAATTGCTTGCAAAGGGAGGATTCTTTCCATTAATGATTATTTCAATTAAGAATCATTATTTCAAACCTTGTCAATGACTACATTTCCTATTCATTTTGATATATTTCCTTATGTCATGTCTGTTTTTATGGAAAACAAGAACATTGCTGAGTGACTCCAAACTTTTGAACAGTAGTGTAAGTAACTATCAACTTCAAGATAAGTCTGCAGTTCAACATACTAGTCATTGTTTGGTTTAATTTCAAATCCAATATGCTTGAGAACAGAGGCAAAACAACAACACGTATGGACTGCTGTATGCATTTCTATGGTGGAACGAAAAGTACATTTCTTTCAGTGAAGTAAAAAATGTTAGAATTAAAAGAAGATTAAACAGGGCACGAGGACAGTTAGGTTTAGGGTAATTTGAAATGATAAAGGTGAGTGTTGAGGTTAGAGAAAGGCTAACATAAAAAATTAAAGAATAACCATTGTCTCTCCATGGATTTGAAATTACATGAATGTGGGGGGCTGATCTGCCCATCCACAATGCACCTCTGAACTTTAACACTAGGACCCCCAATCCATTCATAAGAACACAATATTTTCATTTATTAGGCCCTACAAAATTAAAATGATGAGAATTACATAGCCAATCTTTAGGTGACATGAAATGTCTATAGTTGACATTAATACGTTATCGACAAACCAAGAGGAGTTATTAGAAAGACGAGTTCCAATAAGAATTGTAAACGGTGAGTATTTGCAGGTCTCTTCCGGGGGGTTTCTAGTGGGGTTATCGTGTCTATTTCATTGGCAATGCCCAGCTCTAGTCTCCTAGACTATTGACAAAAGGTTTGTCTATAGGTAAATTATCAAGAAACCTAGAGGAGTTATTCGATGAGGCCCGATATGAATAGGCAAGGTGAATGGCGCGACATTGCAGGTGTCTCAGGATAGTGGGTCTATCAAGTTTATTGCAACGCCAATGCATAGCTCTAGTGGTAAAGAATATAGTTGGTATTTTGATGTGTGAATAATTATTCAGCCTAATAGATTTGTTGAATATTAATCTTCAGTAAAATATGTAGAGAAAATACAATGAGAGATGACATGATGTGTGTGCAATTTTGTTTCTCTTTCTACTGATATAAAAACAGTAACAATGTAATACGTTTGTATAATTTGGGATAACTAAAGAATGACCAGTATTTCTTTTTGTGAATAATTATTTAGATTTACATTTTAGATTTACATTTGAAGAATTAGCCTACACAAGCATGCTGAATCTCCTAATGAAAAACGGAAAATTGTGATACACACGTTGTCAAGTAGCCTATATAATTTATTTTATGTTTCAATAATTTGAATGGTCATGGAAAACTTGTTTTTCATTTATAAGTTCATTCAAATTCAACCAAGACTATCATTCATCTGGGGGTATCACACATTGACGTCATGCATTCAGTGAGGGGTGATCAGCGCATCGGTACCATTCTACTGACTCGGATCTTGTCGTGTTGTTCAGTAAAAAGTTAGAATATTTCGAGTCATTTCGTTCATTTGAGTCACTGATGCCTACAGCCTTTCAAAAAATGCTTGTTATAATCTATGATTACAACTATGTTAATCATTACAATCATTACTGTAGGCCATGCGTCCAATTACCTGTTACAAATCTGTATTTACAATGCTACTATATTGATCAACTTTTCTTTGAGGATGTCAAGCTAACAGCTGTTAGACGGAGTAGGCTACTGAATAGGAAGCCAGCGGTCAGTGTAGAACTCTGCTGGCAGACGTTCAAATGAACGAAACAGCCATTCAATTGAACGATAAAACTAACCAAGTCAGTTGTTCACAAGTCTTCTCTGCAAATGTACATAGACGTTGATCTGAGAGCTGACCTGGAGGACCAGGTATGAAGCAAATAATCATGTTGTAGAAATCTGCTTTCAAAGTTCAAACAATACAATTGAACAGGTCTATAGAGAAAAAGACTTGTGAGTCCTGAGTGACATCTGTGTCTCAAAAAAGTTTCTTTGAAAAAAAACAAATTGTTTGTGAACTGCCCATTTGGGTACCAATACAAAGTGACGTGGGCTATTGGCAATTTAAGTTTAAAAAAATTATTAAAAAATCTGGTAAATAGTTTTCCTTTTGTGAGTTCAGAATTCTGACAACAGAACATATACGCCTATTTAGGAAATGCCATGGAAGGAGGGTGTAGCTTTCAAAATGGCAGTTTTATTTTAATTACAAACTCCAACACCAATTCACATAGGCATTTGGCTAGTGTTAATTGAACTGTTAGTTGTTGCCAGCAGTGGCTGTTGAAGTCATATATAGACGTCATATCCACCTTCACAGAAGTCAACAATAGAAAATAAATCAACTGTTAGATATAAATACAAACCGCACATACACACACACACAAGCTCTCAGAAGCTCCCAGCCCCTCTGGTGATCCTCTCCAACAGTTGATTGCTGCTTTTAAAAAGACAGAGGGGAATAAATGAAGAGCTCACCATTATAAAGCGAGAGCGCTAGTGAAAGCCAGGGATTGTTTCCTGGAACTGAACAACTTCTGGTGTGAGAGCCGCTTACAGCAGTTCTTCCAGGCCTGGGTCCAGTCTCTCTCCCAATCAATTAGTTAGGTGGAAAAATTATAATGCTGTTTGACACTACAGGAAACGGACCCACCATCCAAACATGCACTTTTGCATTATACTTCTGTCTTCCCACCACAATGCATTTCCCTGAACTCAGCCTGAAGATTCACAACTTCATCTAAAACAGGGATTACCACTGCTGTTTGGCACTTGGTAAGCTTGCCTCGTCTGTAACTGGGTGAAGCCGGGAATTGATAACTAACCCAGTGTGTCCAACATTGGGAAGGGACATAATACCTATGCTGTATCTTAGTTTTGAAAATATTGTTAAAAGTATTGTTTCACATGCAGGGAAATGCCAAACTGGCCAGGTGTCTATTCAAGGTTCAAAGAAGACCTCGGAAGTTTGTCATTTGTTATAAACCCTTTCCAAACATTTCCGGATGTGGCAAGATGACTTTTCTTAACTCAACGCGTTGCAGCATCGAAGGGGCTCTTCTGTGCTGAAATTAAAGGATGACAGAAACTCTGAGAGAGGATTGAGAGGAGAGAGTGCAAGAGAAAGAGCGAGTGTGAGATGGAAATGTGTGTGTGTGTGTGTGTGTGTGTGTGTGTGTCTGTCCATTCTGGCTGATTAAGATCTCTGTACTGCAGCATCAATGTTTCACTCATGATTAATTAGAGCTAGTGTACCTATTGGACCATACAGCAGACACTCTCTTGCAACACACACACATATCCCCACTGAGGGATGCTGCCACATTGTAATTAGTCATGCTTCACAGGTGAGGAGCATATTGGTTATTGGCTACTGCTCTAACTGATAACACAACCTATCATTAGTCTGCAGTTCACGGGTGCCCACATACAGTAGCTCCCCTGCTAATCTATTCCAATGCTAAGGCTATGTTACTTTTAATGTATTATAGATTATTTACCGAACCATGCATTTCATCTGGCTCCTAATAGTCCTCTTAGTAGTGAAAGCCATTAGTGGATATTGGCTCTTCGCTGAGATACTGAGAGTTCTCACAGACAGATCCTGTGAAAGACGACATTCACAAGTTCATCCTCGACCACTCTCGTTTCCCAAATGGCAGCCTAGTTATTGCACAGAGAGGTACCATCAGAGTCAGCAGTGTACTTTCAAGGGAATAGTGGCATTTTTGTGGTAGGCAAAGTTGGTATCATGCGACATTAGTTAATTCACTCAGACAGACGTGCGGTTCAAAGGGACAACTTGAGCTTAACCCAGAGAGACGGCACTCGTTCCCGACAGCTGAGAGACTGATCAACAGGTGAAAGGTAATCAGAGTGACAGACAGATGACGTGGTATGTTGACTAGGCACTCTCCACAACAAGCAGTGCGTGCCATCTGAACCGTGACAGCCTGCATAATGCCACGTTTGCCCCAGACGTGTACTTTAACGGTGACATTGTGTTATGGCTGTGAGTCCTGTGGAATCTCTTTACCAGACACCATCCTGTGACTAATGTTGAGGAAAACAGTGTGAGAGTGTCTCCTTCTGAACCACAAATGGTACAGTGGTGGAAGCAGATTAGCGTCCCAAATTCTTACAAGAACTCCGGGGGAACACAACCTGTGTGTGTGTGTGTCATAGAATTTGCGTCTCCACTAGAGTGAAGAGCCAAGCCTATTAGAGAGTTGTTATTGGGTGCAATTAAATGTGTCATGCTAGTGCGCTGAGTAGATAATATGACAGGACATAACCACCGGGAGTCTCAGCTGGCTGGTTTCCATATCACATTATATTTTTAGGTTAGTTGAGAAGATCCAAACATGTATCAACTGGTCGAAGTATACTGGCGACCATAAGTATTCATCATAATTCATATTAAACAATCCTAACTCTCACCCTGTGAGTTCTCTCACCCATGTTGTGAAAAATGCACACACAAAGCCGGCTGCACATCATAAACACTTTGAAAGGACATCCAGAAAAGGTCAGAGCGGTCCATTTTCATTCACAGCAAGCAACTAATGGGAATTATTATAGAAAATTGTGAATGATTGATTTTTGAATGGTTTATTGACCTAAAGAAATAGAAAGGTATACAGAGGCACACATTAAATCTATCATCTCAAATGCATTCTCTATATTGGTCACACTTTTGATACCATGTCAACTGCTCACATCAGTCTATAAATAGATGATGGAAAACAGCCAGGTTTCTCTTTCATCTCCGTCATGGGTCTCTCTCCTTGGATCATTTCAGCGCGGTGGATAGGGTTTGGATAGAAGCAGTCATAATCTAAATCAATGACAATAATGATGCTCTCATCTCTGCTGAACTGTGGGTCAACAAATTGCCCCCAGGTCCATGGTCCATATTGTGTGTCTGTGTTTCTGTCTGTGCGTGTCTGTCTCCGTCTATAAACGCTCCAGCCATTAACCTGTAATTCAGCACCTGGGCAGTGAACTCTGCATACATTCTGTTTCTCCCATCAGAGATAACTGATTCCAATCAAGTGATTGTAATGTTCTTATTTGATTTCTCTCTAATGCAAGAAGAAACATCAATAATGGGTTTCAGGATGTGCTTATCATTTGCGTTCTGTCATCATGCTTCAGCATTAAAATGAAATCTGATGTAATACTTTAGTATTAAGTGATGTATTGCACATTACAGAACACATTGCCCATATCTGCATACCTAGAGCATGCAGGCTTTCTTGAATAGATTGGTTCTGTTGCAGTGTGTTAAGAAATAATACTGTAATAAACAGTCCGACTGTGTACTTCATCAACCAACAGTCTGCTCGGAGACCCATATATATCCCACCAAAGCCAGGGGTATCTTCACAGTCCCCAAGTAAAATACTAACTCACAGTAAAGCACAGTATTGTGGAGTCAAGCAAATGGGTAAATAACCTTTCAGTAGAGAGGCAAAAATAAAATCACCTCGGGGCACAACGAGGACTGTGAAGAGACTTTAAAACATAAAATACACACAACACAAATTATAAATCTTAAGGCTCATAATCTACACCATTTTTTGAGCCATACCAATCAAAAGTTTGGACACACCCACTCATTCATTCATTCAAGGGGTATAACTTTATTTTGACCATTTTGCACATTGTAGAATTTTACTTGTTTGTGTGCTTCAGTACTGGTTTCTTTGCAGCAATTCAACCATGAATACCTGATTCACGCAGCCTCCTTTGAACAGCTGAAGTTGAGATAATGTCTGTTACCGGAGGTCTGTGAAGCATTTATTCAGGTTGTAATCCCATGAGCAGTTTTAATTGCCGATTTCTGAGGCTGGTAGCTTTAATGAACTTATCCTCTGCAGCAGAGGTACACTGGGTCTTCATTTCCTGTGCTGGTCCTCATGAGATCCAGTTTCATCATAGCGCTTTAAGTTTTTTTGTGGCTGTACTTTCAAAGTTGATGGACTGTCGCTTCTCGTTGCTAATTTGAGCTGTCCTAGACATAACATGGACTACTACACATCCGACATAATGAAGGTCTTCTGTATCCCGCCCCTACCTTGTCACAACACGACTGATTGGCTCAAAGAAAGAAGTTTCACAGATTAACCTCATGAAGCAGTTTGAGTGCAGAGTGTGCAAGGCTGTCATCAAGGCAAATGGTGTATTCTTTGAAGACACTTTCAATGTGTCATATCATTGTTTTGATGTTTTCAATATTGTTCTGCAATGTGGACAATAATAAAAAATAAAGGAATACCCTTGAATGAGTAGGTATCCAAACGTTTGACTGAGTGTTTTGTTGTTTGTCATGATTGGTGTTTTCTGTAGACCCCAGGAAGATTTGATGCTGCTTCCTTGGGAGCTAATGTGTATCCAAACAAACATATTATTCACTTGGGACATTACAGAGATGTTATCGTTTAAGGACAATTAGAAAGTGGCATTTAAGATATACATTATACTGTGGAGAGCCAACATTTGTCTAGTAAAAATATATAAATAATTTCTTGACATATTTTTTCCCTACATGTCTTGTTTATGAAAGCTTTCCAAGGAGTTTCGTAACATCTCAAACTTTAGGCAAATGGAACACTGGTATTTGAATGAGGAGATCAATTATTTACACAAGGGACTCTGTAAAAGAGCACTGCAGTGAAAAGGGCAACTTTACCATTTCATGGTTTTATGGGTCTGATCTGGGGGAAAGTCAATACACCCCTTTGTTTTTAATGGTAAAAGTAGAGATAAAGGACATAGATAAAATCCAGTTTAGGCCATGGTCAGACTGCCAAGGGAGCCCTCATTTGACATTTTACTGCATAGTGATGGCTCGCATTTGCAGCAGTCTAAAAAAGCTCTGTATACAGTATATGCTACCTATAGTTCGGTACATACTTTCAAACAGTGACACGCCATTGCATTTTGTCATGATTTGACTATAACCCCCTTTATAAAGGATATAAACTCATCATCGGTTGACAGTAAAACCTGGTAAATTGTCTTTAACTTCTAAGTGTCCCTTCACCATCATTCTGCCCCTCATCCATCATTTATCAAAGCCATACTTCCTCTGTTCACTGTTGTGAAAACATAAACACTTACTAGCCAAAACTAGAAGTCAGTCAGTGGTTTTCGGCAGATAGAGGACTCAGGGCTGCCCAACCCTGTTCCTGGAGATCCACTGTCTTGTAGGATCTCTTCAACCCCATTTGTGACAAACTCATTACGCAGATTATTAGCATCAGGTGTGATTAATTAGAGTTGGAGAGAGAACCTTTAGGACAGTAGACCACTAAGAACAGGGTCGGGCAGCCCTGGTGTAAATAGTCTTGGCTGACCATTCAAAATGTCACAATTTCTAGGCCCTCGGTTGAAAAGACAAAAGATGTATGGGACTTCCTCAATACGCTCTTCAGTCATGACTAGTAGAGATCAGATTCTGTCCACTGAGCATCCGTGCTGACCTTATAGGAGACATCTTCCTAATTTAATCTTTTTGGTGTCATTCATGCTTCGCTTTGGCTCTTTGGAAGCTGCACAAAGTCAACTGTAATAGGAGTAGACACAAAAAAAGAAATTAGAAACATCCCAAATGACTGAGCTGTCATCCATGGTCCTCCCGGTCATGTCGGAGTGGGCGATCTTCAGTAGGTTACAGGGGTGCCATTACCGCAGGTTTGCTCTTGAAGCTGTACATGGGCTCCGAGTCATTGGTTATTTATGAGTTCAGATTGCCCTCCGAAGCGAGTGTTTGAGATGGAGATACTGGTTCCAAGGGTGGTGAGGGGGCCCAGGCTGGTTTCCGCTTCATATCTTTAGTAGCATATGGTTTAGAGATGGATGACTGTTTAAAGCACTCAGTAGTGTGTCACTTCTCTCTACAGAGAGGGGGTAGTCACTTCTCTTGTAAAATGCACTTCCATTATGGATGCTTTTGAGCCTATCATGAAAACAGGACAAATCTGCCCCCATCACCCTACGTGGACTTGGGTTATCGCAGTACTTTCAAGTGGCTTTCACTTGCAGCCTCCTCTCATCTGCAAGGATGTACACTGATCAGCCATATTATTATGACCACCCGCCAAATATTGTGTAGGTCCCCCTTTTGCTGCCAAACCAGCCTTGACCCATTGAGGCATGGACTCCACTAGACCTCTGAAAGAGTGCTGTGTTATCTGATACCAAGAAGTTAGCAGCAGATCCTTTAAGTCCTGTAACTTGCGAGGTGGGACCTCCATGGACCGGACCTGACTGTCCAGCACATCCCACAGGTGCTAGATTTGATTGAGATCTGGGGAATTTGGAGGCCAAGTCAACACCTTGAACTCGTTGTGGTGTTCCTCAAACCATTCCTGAACCAGTTTTGCTTTGTGGCAGGGCACATTATCCTGATTAAAGAGGCTAATGCCATCAGGGAATACTGTTGTCATGCAAAGGTGCACATGGTCTGCAACAATGGTTAGTTAGATGGCACGTATCAAAAAACATCCACATGAATTGCAGGACTCAAGGTTTCCCAGCAGAACATTGCCAAAGCATTACACTGTCTCTGCTGACTTGCCTTCTTCCCATAGTGCATCCTGGTGACATGTGTTCTCCAGGTAAGTGATGCACACACACCTGGCCATCCACATGATGTAAAAGAAAACGTGATTCATCAGACCACCTGTTATTCATCCAGCCACCTTCTTCCATTGCTCCATTGTCCTGTTCTGATGCTCTCGTGTCCATTGTAGGCGCCTTCGCTAGTGGACAGGGATCTGCATGGGCACCCTGACTGGTCAGCGGCTACGCAGCCCCATATGCAACAAACTGTGATGCACTGTGTGTTCTGACTCCTTTCTATCGGTATCAGCATTAACCTTTTCTGGAATTTGAGCTACAGTAGCTTGTCTGTTGGATCGGACCACGTGGGCCAGATTTCGCTCCCCACATGCATCGATAAGCCCTGACCCTGTTGCCGGATCACTGCATTTCCTTCCTTTGACAGGTACTGATTACAGCAGACACCCCACAAGGACTGCAGTTTAGGAGATGCCCTGACCTAGTTGTCTAGCCATCACAATTTAGCCTTTGTCAAAGTCGCTCAGGTCCATATGCTTGGCCATATTTCCTGGTTTTCACACATCAACTTTAAGGACAGTATGTTCAGTTGCTGCCTAAAATATCTCACCCACTGATAGGTGCCATGATAACGAGATTATCACAGTTATTCACTTCACCTGTCAGTGGTCATAAGGTTATGGATGATTGGTATAATTCCTGAACTATGTAAGCAATTACCCACAAGTGGTTGTGATATACAGTCCCCTCCAAAAGTATTGGAACGGCAAGGCAAATTCCTTTGTTTTTGATAATCACTGAAGACATTTTTGTTTAAGATCAAAAGATGAGTATGAGACATGGGTTGAGAATTTCAGCTTTCATTTCCTGGTATTGGCAATTTATTTCAAACCCCAAAATTACGTATTGCTCTAATAAGCAGGTTAACAACACAAATATAGCAGTGAAGTCTCATACCCATGGTTCACTGCTTCATATACCACGGCAATCAGCATTCAGGATTCATAGCACCCGGTTTAAAACAATTCATATCCTCGCTGATTGATTGACCAAGGTTGTAGCCAATGACATATGTCTGTCCATATTGTGGGTGTCCATCGTACGTGTGTCTGTTTGAGCATGCAAGAGTGTGTGAAAGACAGTGTTTGTATATTTAAGTGTCTGGTCAGATTTTATTGCATTTTTCCTTATATTAACAAAAGCATGGGCTGTATCCTGCAGATCAAAGAGTACTTAAAAGGCTGGAGGCAAACATCCACTGAATGTTAAACTCCTGTTCGTGAATGGGGCGCAGCACGTGTCATGCATTTACAATTATACAGGAACTGCATGGGCAACAGGATCTTCCTCAATCTCTGTTGGATTTACATACAGAGCGTTAAGATGCATGACAGAATATCTCTAAGTTGGAAGACAGTCTCGAAAGTGAGTTAGCACCATCTCTGCTATACAATTTCATATAAGCATGATGTTGAAAGGGAGAGAGGGAAGGAGAGAGATTGAAAGAAAGAGACTATGTAAAAGAGAACTGAGTGGCAGGCATTTACATCATTTAGCAGAAGCTCTTATCCAGGACAACTTTTGCATACATTTTTATACTGGTCCCCCATGGAGATTGAATGTGCAAAACTGGCTTTGTGAGCACTACACTCTTACCAAGTGAGCAGTACAGGCCCTTAAGGCAGTGAAACAGTGAAAATGTGCAAACCTTTAGATTAGAACTGAGCAACGCGGTGCTAAAGTAATATGATGGAAAGAAGAAAAAAACTGTAAAGAACAGTGCTGTATGATTTCATTACGCCAGAATTGGCAAACTAGGTTAAATCCTTATTTTAAGTTTTGCATTGGGGGGGTTTCTAGCTGGAGCAAAAATGCTAATAGATTTTTGGTTATTATACTCCAGGCAAGAAATTTTAAATATATATATTTTGATGGGGGTCCGCTTTTATTCATCTGCAAATGACAGTCAGCTAATATGTGTGGAGATAATTGAGGTCCTTGTTCTAGAGCGGAGCCTGTATTTAAAGCAGTGGCCTGGAGTCTATACACACTGAAAGACACACACAAGTCTAGACCACAGAAAGCAAAGAGAAGCAGGGGAAAGAAAAGCAGAGGTAGAAAAGTGGAGGACCGGGTCATGCTATGTCTGGATAGCTAATTACATTAAACGCATACTTAAAATGTATGTGTTTCTGAGACAGCAATACTTTCCATTTAACACTCTACCCAATTCACTGTAAACAAGCGAAAAGCATGACGCACTGACAAACGAGCTTTAATCTTGTAGGTCGATTTGAATTAATAGAGATCAGATGATTTCAGATGAAAGTGTTGTCCTACCCTCTGGGTTTTACCGAGAGTTCCTGGATCAGAACGTCCTGCCACGCATGTCAGCCCCTCCGGTCAAACACAACTTATCAGTCACACCACCTCAGAAGAGACAGAGGTCACACACAAAACACACACACACACACACACAGATTTGGACAAGGGTACAGCTCGAACCCTGGCGGTTGTCCTTCCAGCTCGATGAAGCTGTATGAGGAAACAGGTCTGTAGCTGTTCTGTGAAGGCTATTGCCGGTCGAAAGCATTAACTCAGCAATTGCATATGAGCACATAACATGCAATGAAAAAAATCTAATTGTTACAAATCAAAGAGTGGAATAATATCTATGAGTCAGTCTACAGAAATGTTAAAATCAAAATGGCTCAATCCCAAGACAATCCAATGTAATGTTTCAGGAAAATAGGCTGTGTGTATATAACATGCCACCACAGACTATCAATTGTCCAGCAATTTCACTTCGTATTTCGTGCACAAAAATGTGGCCAGAGTCAGGACCTCAATGAATAAATTAGCTTAATATTGATTGAGTGGCTGATAACAAAAGACAGAGAGGTATGATTAGCTACAGTGTGTAGAGAGGCTTAGTTAATAAAAGGAGAAATTAGCTCGTAACAAGGGGAGAGAATGAAGAGCGTTGGTAGAGAATTTTTTTGTTCTCAGTACCACTGCAGAATGAGTTTCTGTAATTCCCCATTTACACAAGGGGTCATAATGGGCGCGTGACTCAATTAATCTTCCCCCAATTGAATTAATCTTTGTAGTGACAGGATATTTCCTGTAGGAACTGTTATTATGTAACCATGGTGATGAATCAGGCCTAGCCTGAGAAAGCTAATGAGCACTGGGACCATAACATAATCAGTTGTTGGTATGGAGGCAAGCTAGTTAAATCTTGACGGCATTGATGTGGAGTTAAGCTAATTACTAATACATTTCAATAAGTGAAGCTAGGTAGTGTAACAATTTGGTTGCAGTGTGCAGCCTAAGTACCAGAAATGGGCAAGCAGGCTCAACCCAGGAAACCAGGTGTGGTAATTGTCTACCTGTTCCCCTTTAAAATCACTGCCACTTCTTAGTTTGAGGAGACCATATCAAGAGAGAAACGCTCTTCGTGCTACAAAGGTTAAGTGGAGTTAGGCGGATAAGACCACATCTTTACCCAAGGATTGCTGACCCTGTGAGGCTATATAGGGTCTAGAGGTCGTATTATTACCTTTGGTTTCTATTTTAAGCAACTAAGCCAATATATAAAAAGAAAGACATTGCTTTATCGCTTGTTTTATTTACCACCTTCCCCTTCTATTCAAAACGATTGGTTTGGTTATCCCCCAGCTGCTTACAATATACTGGGTCAATGATATGGGCAAACCCGGTGAGTCACGCAAAAGAGCTTGATGTCAATTGAATTGTCGTAGGCTAGGTAGCTCGTCAAACCAAGGTTAATTGATCACATTTAAAAATGATTCGATGATTTTAGAAGTCCTTTTACACATATTGTCCCACCGACATGTTTCTTTCCCTATAAATTCGAAGGGTGTAAAATGGTTCCCTTGCTTCAAAACATTGTTGAAAAATAAATGGCAATTTCTCAAAAAGGATATTTACATTTTTGTATATAAAAATCAAGTTATCCGTAGATTTTTGCGCATACGCTAAATCTGCAGCAGTCTGCTATTACACTTCACAACCACCATTGTCAAAACATTCCAGAAATCCCAGGCACGCGAATGCCTGTTTGCAATTGTGAACACCCGTACACAAATATGTTACCCGCGCGAACGTAACCAGCCACATTAGGGCTACAAGTGATACATTTTCAAAACGAAAATTAAATAAATTAACTGTGATTATACACCTGCACTGTTAGCTTAAAGTCAATGTCATCAGCAGCCAATAATAACCAAACAATGCAATTTTCTGAAATGCAAGCAGGCAGAAACACATGGCCTACCTGTATGGAGTTGAGGTGGCTGCATCAAATGCAATCATCCTTTGGCAGAGTGTTTCCCAACTCAATATTTTATCCTCAAATGTTGTAATAAATTCCATATAATGTTTTATGTTGAAGGCAGCGCCATGTTACAGCTATCTAACAAATAGTTGCTTAATCTTCTAAACAATTACTATCTAAGTTCATTGAAACTCTTCCTGACTGTTTTGTTCGGTGCATTTGACCATTTGATAGACCTTGAAACTCGAAAATAATATAACATTATGTAGGTCTATCATTGTTCTGAGAAAGAAGAATCGATAGTAGATAACTATATCGACAGGAGTCCGCTAGAATAAAACCTTCGGTCATTAGTCTGGTTATGCGCACCCATCTTTGCGCCCATGATCACACACAACTGCGTCGCGCAGTTATTATTTTGGCTCAAATAACGACGTTTTTAAAACAATAAATAAAAAAATCAATCATGCAACGTGTCATAATTATTTTGCTCACCTAAAAAATGTAATAATCCAAACGTAATCATACGTATTTCTTTTCATAAGTATCTGTTATCCGATTACAATAATCAAGATTCGCCTACAGGAATCCCAGGGCCCGGGACAAAATTGAACGTTTAGGACCCCAACCACTGACCAAATGTGTAAATAGTAATGATGTTACTGTTCATAAAACGTTATTGTTAAATGTTTTAGCTAGGTAGTACTAAATACCAAGATTGACTGACTAATAAGTAGTTATATTTAAGACAACCAAATGGCCCCCTCGAGGCCTGGGCCTGGGACAACGTTACCGGTTGTAGTTAAAGGGCTTTTAATGTCCACCTTTGTAAGTAGATGTATTCAATTGAACCATTTATTCATATCTAGTTAATCAGTCAATTAAGAATTACCATTGTTATACTCTGTCTTGTTCTCTGGTAATATGGATTGAAATCCATCCACACAAAAGTAATCCACAGTTAGTAACAGCAAGAGCCAATGTCTCAGTTCCTTGAAAACCCTTGTCAGCCAAAAGCTGTCAAACATTATGGGAAGTGACATTGTTGCATGGTGCTTCACTGTGCTTCAGAGGTGACAACACTGACAGGCACTACATTGTGTTAACAGTATGGTCTGTCTCAGTAGATGAGAGGGAAGCTCACGTTGAGCCCAGCAGTGCTCACTGTACTGATCAACCTGTACTCATTATCCCCAGGTGAATCCCTGTCAGTGTTCCAAATCACACCCTATCCTCCATATAGTACACCCCTACTTTCGACTTAGCCTTGTGTGGCAGCCAGGAGAAGTGCCTGATACAGGGAGGCATTTGAGATTTGGACGGAAACACGCAACAAGATATTTTATCGCATCCTATTCCCAAAACAACTGGTGTGCCCAACAGTCCCTGCAACCCCACTGTGGGAAAGGTAACTGGAGTTACAGTATGTGTCTTCAAGCAGTCTTACAGAGAAGGTGTCTGTCCCATCTACATGATGAACCTGGATGACTTTAACTGCGGATTTTCCACTGAGAGGAAACGTGAAGAAGTTGTTGGGCCAAGCCAAGTGTATGGGTATTGTCCAGTGTAATGACAGATTATACATTCTGTGTGCCTGTGTGTGTTTAACACAAACAATAGGCTGGCAGCAAACAAACCAATGTCTTGCAATGGACGGATATATTTGACTTCCCATGCAGTACAAACACTAAATCGCGCGCGCACATCCGTACACGTGGGTTACCTTGGATTCGGAGAACAAGGCCTGTTTACGTCTTGAGTTGAATACAAAACACACAAACATCATTTGTTCTGTTTGGTACCACTGCAGTGTGTTCAGCTGCAGTAAATGTTTCCACCCACCGACCCATCAGGAGAAGCCAATAACAATGAGAATGATCAGCTTCAGTCTGTCAGTCTTTCTCCCTCACTTTCTGTCTCCATCTCTCTTGCTCTTTCAGTCTCTCTCTGTCTCTTTCTCTGTTTTTCTCTCTGCTTTCTTCAAACAGCTGTTTAATATGCTCTAATATGAATCAAGTTATAATTCACTCTGATATACATCCTGATTGACTAGGGTGTAATGACTTCGGGCAGAGAAGTAACTGTGTGTGTGTGTGTGTGTTCTGTAATGAGTTTGTGCATGGGTACGTTGTCACAGAATTCATCAAAGAATTCCCAATCTGTTGGACAAAAGGAAAAAGTTTCTAACACTCCCGACTCACATTGCCACATTGGGATTTCACACACCCTTTTGTGGGAATGTTTTTCTCATCAACCTAGATTTGTATTAAATCCCTCTGCTCTTCACACCAGCTAGCGGCAGTTACCAGTAAGAATGAACCGTCTCAGTCCCTAGGACATTTCTATATGCATTCATACACTAGAAGCAGTGAAGTAGGCCTGTGTTTTGTTGGGGAGTTGGGGATCTGGATGGACATGACATGGCGGACTAACATACAATATAACATATAGGGAGATTTTAAGCTTTTCCCATCCCATGACCCTTAACCTCTATGAATACCTGAGCTTATCAGCAGGCAGTATGGCAGTTTGACAGTTAGAATGTGGTTTGTTTTATAGTTGATTGTTTGGAAAAATGCCTGAACCATATTGCAAATAAACATTTGTTGCCATGTCAAAACAGAAAACTTAAAGTAAATACAATGTCTGATGCTATCAAATATGAATGTATGATAACTTGTTGGCTGTTAAACATGTTAATCAAGATTTTTTATAGAATACATCCATAGGCATTGTCATTTTATGAATCTAACTCATCCGGTTTTAGTCTAAATACATATTATAATTGAATTTAATTGCAGTTCAATGTATACCACGAATTTCCCCTGTTTGAGTTCACGTTCAATTTCAGAAGGTTTATTTGTAATTTGCATAACAAGTTAATGCAATGAAATGCATAGTTTTCCTACTCCCGACAGTGCAGTTAAAAAAGTAACAGTAATTATAATATAAAAATAAGAAGATAACACGAACTATCAATAATAACACTATACAAAAAACAAGCATCAATAATAGTAACTATACAACTGTGTAAAAGTGACAGGTGCGCATGATATGATTGGCAGATGAGCATGATATAAAGTGACAAGTGTGCATGTGACTATGGATGGAAGGGAGGAGAGGTTCCTGAATTGAACAGCCTTATGACCTGAGGAAAGAAACTGTCCCATAGCCTGTGAGAAGGTGTTTGTTTGGCTGGTTATATGTTATAACACAGATTAACTTTTCCTATGGAGATGCTGCTTGCAAATGACTGGACTGACATGTCAACCGTCCTACACCCAAAGCAATAAAACGTCAGTTAGATGAAAAGAGCATGTCATTGTGCGGGAGACTTGTCTCGGACAAAGATTTGTCTCCCAGCCTGCCCATGTGTGTACTTTAGATAAAAAACGGAGGGATGGAGGGAGATTGGCTGCCTGGATTTAGATATGGGTTGGGGGAGAGATGGATGGAGGGGTTCCGAGTGGTGTAAATTGTCCTTGGGTTCTGCCAGTCTGCTTTATGGGACTGGCACCAAAGGAAGCTCTGAAAAATGGGGGAAGTGGAGAGAGAGTGTTATGGCCTGTGAAAGGGCTAAACTGCACCATCCCTCTTCTCATGGACGGGCCCCATACAAAACAGAACCGTTTCTTTCCTAGCATCTCCGACTAAGAGCCCCATTGATCTCACATGTCACTTTTGGACAGGGAGAGAAGGAAAAGAATAGAGCATGACAGATAAGAAAAGATGTACAGAATAATTTTTGTCTTTGGTCTATGAATATTGCCTTATTTTCAGAACCAACTTTTCTGGAAATACAACATTCTACAAAATACTGTACAATCGGTAGAAAAAAATAAATTCTGAAAACCTTTTCTTTGTCCCGGGGCTATGAGATGTTACAACTTAAAAGCACAGTGTTGTGAGGTACTCCTATCAACAACAAAAAATTATGTAAACTATCAACAAATTAGTTACACTGTTTTCTTCAGACTGTAAACATATGTTGTAAATTATGAATGAAGCCTGATTAACATAGAGGAGAAGAGGAAATGAGCAATATGCAAAGGAAAATTCAAGGCTGGAGTCCAGGGGCATGCTAATTAGAAACAACGCAAGGCCTTGGACTGAAGAACATTGTGTGGGCTTGTCTGAATCACAGGTGGAAGTTGCCTCTGAACACAAACAAATATCATTACTTTTACAGCTAACTGGGGACTTCAGGCTATCTACACATGCTCTCCACCCAGGAGTCACAGTGTTGGGTGTTCTGCCACAGCAGATCCTGTCTCTGTCTCTTCATCTGCCACCCGGAACAGTGGAGCGTACAGCTATACTAGGTTTGTCCCCATTACTTAAATTACAGCCAAATCACACCTTCTAAAATGTCATGTTTAATTCATCTGTTGAGTTTAGAAATCTATAAAGTTATCCAAGCCTTTACCCTGTAAGACAAACATGGACATGCTAATCATTTATCTCCAGTCCCAAGTAAACAAGCACACCCAAATGTGTCAATCAGTGCCTCTCCTGTCCCAATCAGCAAGCGGCCCAACTAATTTCCCAGAGGATAGCGCATGTGTAAGATAAGAGTCCCAGAAGGTGCATGTCAATGCAATTGTGTGTGTATTTGTGTGTGTGTGTGTGTGTGTGTGTGTGTGTGTGTGTGTGTGTGTGTGTGTGTGTGTGTGTAGTCCCCCGGGACACTGTCGACATTGGTCACCTCCATCCACCCATGGAATACTTAAAAGGGAGATGTTTGTACTGCACATGAGACCGATGTGAAGACTAGCTAGCCTGGTGAGGGTCACTTGGTCTGAGACCTTGAAGTAAATGTTTCAAACAAAGTATATCTTTTTTATATATGTTAAAAAATAACCTGCAGCCCTTCCGCTACCCCTGCCCACATCTGCCCACACAGTCAGCTTGTGTGAGCTAATGCTTGCAACCTTTTCTGTTATTTTCTCTTCCCTTTGGCACAGATTTTGTTGATAGTTGAGTAAGGTGTACTGACCAGTTACGCTAACGGGGGGGACAACCAGTAACATTGTCCCGGTCCCAGGCCCCGGGGGGGCCCATTTGGTAGGCTTAAATATAATTATTTATTAGTCAGTCAATCTTGGTATTTAGTACTACCTAGCTAAAACATTAAACAATAAACATTTATAACCTATTTAATGAACAGTAACATCATTGCTATTTACACATTGTTTTGGCCCGAGGTTTGGGTTCTGAACAAAATTTTGGCCCGGGCCCTGGGATTCCCGTCGGCATCCCTGGTACTGACTAATACTGAGTGGTGTGGTTGCCCACCTTGCTGTCTAAAGATGAACACATTAACTGTCTCACTGGACAAGGGAGTCAGCTGAATGACTATTATGTAAAAATGTATTAGGTATGAATGCTTTGTGGGTGTCTGTTGTTAATGTGTGCAACTTAAGCCTCCCCCATTCTAAGCTCCACCTGACTGTCTCTGTCCTTGTCCGTCTGGTCAGGCTGCTGACTCAGATCATGTTTTACAGACTCTGGACACAGCCCACATGGATTTATTAATCTTTACAATTTTCACCTGGAACCTCCAGAAGAGGACTGGCCACCCCTAAGAGCTTGGTTAAATTTTTGACCTTTTAGGATGTTTTTCCTAGCCACTGTGCATCAACCCTGTTGTTGGTCTTTCTTTGGGGTGACTGGGTATTTTGTAAAAGAACATTGTAACTGCTGATGTAAAAGGGCTTCATAAATTTAATTTGATTGACTGATGTGACAGAAGCAGTATTGGGTATGTAAGCAACATTGTTCCATGTGGACAGGTATGGACATGCTCTGTGTGTGAACAGTTCACCTCCGCCCTCCTTCCCATGCCCAGAGCCAACTTGTGGTAAGGATAGTAGAAAAGGCAGGTCTTCTGGATCAAAGGACATCTTTTCCACAAGTCAACCAAGGGTTTAGTGCTTGTCCAGTGGGCATGGAGCTCCTGTCTCTTAGCTCCCACACAGCTAAATGATACGTCATAGGGCTCCTGGATATTCTGCATGGCTGTGGTAAGATTACATCACTGTAATCCACAATGTTAGCCAGTTCCCCTCTCCCTTCCTCTGACCTCGGTCTGGTTCACTGTCTCATGCCAGATGAAAGAAAGCAAGCAAGAACCAGTGTGTTATCTGTTCTTGTACATCAGTGCTTCAGCAGACCTATCCTCCGTATTCAGTAATGAAGACATGTTTTCTTCTCTACAATTCTCCAAACACCGCTCTGCCCTCACCCTTCCAGAAATGGAAAAGAAAAACCTTCTTTGAGTTCCTTCTCTCTCTTTTTCATGTTTTGTCTCAAGAGTGTTCCATATAAAGAGCTTTCTTCAGTATGGTTTCCCTTCTCTTTAATTCTTTCTTTTTCTCTCTCTCTCTCAAAGCTGTCTGCTGTGGTCTCTCTGGCAGGTTGTGGGCAGAAACAATTGATTAACAGGCAAGCTGCTAGTGGCTGGTTTTTATGTGTTATTTGACTATGAGTACCTGCTCTCTTGTCTGTGTACAAAGTTATATAATTTTAGAAAATAATTTTGTTATTAGTATTACACCATTATTTAACCAGGTAACCAGATTGAGAACCAATTCTCATTGTCAATTACCTGGCCAAAGGCATAGTTGCAAAAGGATTGGACAACAGAGTCAGTACACACAAACACTACATACAGTAAATATACCATACAATGATACACAAGGATGCTAGCTACTGTATATGTATGGGCACCGGCAATCAGTTGGGTGTCTGCAAATTTTGTTTAACTAAGATCTTTATTAAACAAATGTTCGACCAGCAAACATTTTACTTTATTGTGTGATAAAAAGTCTATTCCAACCCAAGTCCATTCTTGATCATTCAAGTATTAAAGTGAAACCAAGGGAATTCCATTCTATTTGAGGAGCTCTGAAGGCACCAGTGTGTGTCAGACCTACAGCTTAGACTGAGGTAAAATCAATGTGGAGGGCCAAATTAACTGGAAAATAAGGCACAGGGAAGAAAAGAGATTGAGAGCTAGGTTGTCATGTCTATGATTGATGTCACCTTACACATTGCTGAGACTTTACATTTAGCTTTAACCAGCTCTCTGGGTAAATTATATTAGTCATGCACAATTGGACACTGTTCAACACTTTTTTGCAGAAACACAGATTGTACAGAAATTTTACCTGAAACCAGTACGTTTTTGCAAGCATTTTGTCAATGAAGCCATATGGAGATGCCATATTAAATACATGTTACATTTCTTTCATTGGACAGTAAAAAAGTAAAGCATTGGCTTTACTTTTTTACTGTATTTAATGTTTGCCATAGAATCAGTGAGCAAGAATGTTTTACTGTCCTAAGTCCTTAAGGGCAATAAAGTGGTTTATAGCTAAAGTTGCAATCACCTTAAATGAATGCAGAGGTAGCAACTGGCTAGAAACATAACACTATTTATCAATACGGTAGTTTACCTACTTTTACATGTGCAAGCAAGTTTATTTATATAGCAAAATGCAAACACAGGAGCAATTCAATGTGCTTTATAAAGAAAAATAGCAATATAAAAATACAACAGAATAAAAACACAATAAAAACAATAAAATATAATAATAAGAAAACATAGAATAAGAAAATAGAAATAGAATAAATACAAAACATAACAGGTAGATTCCACGAGGAAGCTATAAAATCTGTAAGGCCAACAGTGTGGTTGAGTTTAAGCACTCAGTCATAGGCATGTAAAAAGAGAAGAGTTTTTAACCTGGATTAAAAAATGTATTATTTGGGGCACATCTGAGATTTATTCCAGTTGTGTGCAGCAACAATAGTCAACCCTACAAAAGATAAAAGAATGGATGAGCTTTTCTTGGTCTTTTTGGGAAACCAGGCTCTTGATTCTGGCTATATTTTAAGATGATAGAATGCTGTTTTGGTGACCGCTTTGACATGATTGTTAAATGTGAGGTCTGAGTCTATCAGAACAGCAAGATTACGCACTTGCTCCCTAGTTTTTAGGGCCAGACAACCCAAACCCTAACCCGAGCTCTTCAGTAATACTAGTTATCTTATTTTTGTTACCAAACACAATCTGTTTTATCTTGGTTTAATAGTAGACAATTTAATTCCTTCAATTTTTTATGTGTTCTATGCAGTGACACAGTGTGTCTATTGAGCTATTGTCATTCGGTTTGAGAGCCTATATTTGATTATCATCTGCATAGCTATGGTACTTAATATTGTAGTTCTCTAGATTTTTACACAAAGGTAGCATATTGATATTGAACAGAAGCAGTCTGATTTCATAGTCACCCTATCATATTCATTATCGCAGATGACAAAGTAACTCCGGCCATGTAAGTAAGATCTGAACCAATTAAGGACTATCCTGGAGAGGCCTACTCAATTTTCAAGAGGATTTCTATAAACTACAGTGTCAAATGCTGCACTGAGATCTAATAGAACCAGAAACTGTTATTTATCTGAATCAGTATTCAGCCGTATATCATTTACAACTATTATCAGAGCCGTTTGAGTACTGTTACGTTGGAAGCCTGACTGAAATTCGTCTAAGACCACTTGAGTTCATGAGATTTCTGAGTTGAGTGAAGACAACCTTTTCACGGCATAAAGAGCGCGGGTATTGTTGATATTCTTGTTTATCAATCCTGATAAATGTTGCTACCTAGCCCTACATAAATGAAGCTACAAAGGCTTTTTTTATAGATGTCATAGTGGATTTGATTTTGTTTCCCTCAACTTATGTTCTGCTTTCCCACATTCTCTTTTAATGGCGCTTGCCATCATGGTGGTTCTCCATGTTTTTTTCTGTTTGCTCATAGTTTTCTTTACATTTACAGATGCAACATAATCCTCCTGTACTGGTGTAACATGTGGCCTCATTTTCAGTTTTAGTTTTTGTCCTCCAAAATATTATTATAAATAGTATTTGTTGCAGAGAAAATTGGTTTTGAATCTTTTTGTGACATTATCACGTGTAAAATTGTTGTACAATTGACTACGATGCAATTACAAAATGTGTCCAAGCATTCAAAATACTAGAAGATTACAAACCAACTGAAAATAAATAGTCTTATACGGGATAATTTCTCAGATTAATTTTTTAATTCACTGTTCCATTAATTCATATTTAGATCTTTGGTTGGTGTTAAAAACTGCATCATTCCAACATGGATTTATAATGCAAAAATGTCTGCAGTGACATTGTCCAGAATAATATTATTTTGTAATATTTGTAGTTTTTGGAGTGTTTTGTAACATGCTTGGATACATTATCATAATGCACTGTATTCTTTTGTTGCAGGAGACAAACTTATCAGCTTTTTATTGTTCTCCAATTTCCTCTTTACCAAACAATATAAAGCTCCAGAAAGAAATCCCCAAAAGTCAAAAAATAAGGTTTTGAGTGACGAACAGAAGGGGTAAAATTAAGAGACCACTGCAAATTGAATGCTTCTGTTCCCCACTCACAACTTTCTTTTTCAGATTTTTTGGAAAGGTTATGAAAAGGGTGCAGTGGTCTCAATTTTTTTGGAGCTGTTCATACAAACTTTATTTTGTTTATTACAAGCATACATTTGAACAATGAGCCCTCTGACACTTAAATACAGTAATTTTTGTTTTTGATTGTTTTGAGAGAAATATTCATAGACATGAGTCAGAGCTCCTCAAAAAAAAAACATTGCTAAAATGAGTCAACTAAAATTGCACATCTTTTTATTTTGTAATCATGCTGGCCTTAACTGTTTTGACTCAAAATCATATTCCAGAGCAAATTAATATTAAAATAGCTAGGTTGGAAAACCACAAAATCCAGTTCTGGTATGTTTTACTCATGGATGGATTCATTAGCAAAGTCATTGCTAGAAAAAATAAGGAAAAGTGACAGCCTTTCAGGGGGGTGGATTACAGGGGTCTGTTTAACAGCTTAATCCAGTCTCTGCTGATTGAAGCTATAGATTTCTCATCACCATTTGATCATGAGATATCCCATGGTGATATCCCATGGTGGCAGTCTGTCTCACTTGGCCAGACTTTTGGGGCATTTATCGACTTCTGCTGTCCTTCACGGTCCTAATTAGTCAAATGTAGCCAGAGCCTGGTAGTGTTCAAACAGCGCATATACTTCCATATAAACAAAATGCACATAAAGTAAATATGAAAATCTAAGCACTCCAGTTAAAAATGGCTGCTAAATTACTAAAGATATATAATTGCTAGTCACCAAACAAAAACAAACTCTGCCTATGAAGACTTGGTAGAGTACATTACATTACATTCCGCTCCTTTTTGGCCATTTTGTCTGATTGCTCTGCAATTTTAATAGCTTTTTATTGATTCATAAATTTTTTGTCTTGAATAACTTTTTGTTTGGGAGTTGCTAATCAAATACTGATCAATTGAATCTAATATCATTTTTCTTTTAACCATAAGAATAATACTTTTCTTGTTGATTAGATTAGCCTCAACTTTGTTGTCATTGAACATTATGAGTATAGTACAATGAAACACAGTTAGCGTCTAACGAGAAGTGCAAATAGAATAGGGTAAGATATGTTCAAGTATTAAGTATAGTGTATGTTACAAGTGGAATGTTCAGATGTGCAATGGAACAAATAGAACCTTTACAAGTATTTAGTGTATGTATGTACAGTTGGGAAATGAATAGTTGTGCGATGAGGCAAATGTTAGTACAAAGGACAATTCTGACTATGTGCAATCAAGCAAGTTGGAGGTGTAAGGTAGTATGTACAACTGAAATGCAGGGACAGCAGCAGTAATGTTCCTGGAGTAGACACGTGCATGTGACAACTGAGGACTTAACAGACTTTGCAAGGCAGTGTCAGAGTCCAGTAGTACAATGGAGTAGTGCAACAAGATGCCTGAGAGGCAGTACTAAGCGGTGGTGGGTGTTTTTTTTTCAGTGATGGTCACAGAGTTCAGCAGGGTTACAGTAGATGGAAAGAATCTGTTCCTGAGCCTGGTGGTGTGGGAATGAAGAGAACTGTACCGCCTGCCTGATAGTAGGACGGCAAACGGTTTGTGGCATGGATGTGAAGGCTCTCTGATGATGCCGTGTGCCCTGTCATCCTTTGAATATTTGCATTGAAAATCTACACTGAGGTTTCACCTATTATCTGAAGATCTATGAAGAACTGACATTCAGATCTATTCAGGAGAATTTCTTTATAATTTGTTAGTGAATTAAACAATTACGTTGGTGATGAGCTTGGGGAATGGCTTCTGCAACTTGGAATCCTTCAGAAAAAGGTCAAACATCGAGTGTGAGGTCTGCTGTCAGGTCACGGCCCCAGCCCAGTCATAGAACAACTAAACGCAGCACACTCCTTAGATCCAAATCACCTGAACACCTGTGCACGCACTCCTGTCCCTATGTACCACCCTTTGTCTTTCAGTTCAGTCCCTCTGTTTGTTTGCAAAGTATTGCTATTTCTATCTTGATACTGTCCACAGCTGGGCTCTCATCACCACTGGGATGCCCTCCCTCCAATGCCATTCGGGGGCGGAGTCATTGGCTTGTTGATATCTCTCTGTCGCGCACATGTGCAATTGCACTGTACTCTGCTGGCATTACTCAGCCCTCATTCAGGGTGGTTGCGGTTGGTGGGGGTCCCTTACGTTGGTGCTTGGCAGTGTGCCTGAATTGATTTCCTGCCTGTTGGGCCCTGTCCGGGGCCTCCCCCGGATAGGGCCACAGTGTCACTGGACCCCCCCGTCCCAGCCCCAAGGTCATACGCTGCGATATTATTATGCCGGGGGGGGTTCTCTTTCTCCATTGTACATCCTCGCAAATCAAAATTTCTACATTTTCCTTGTCTGCTGCTCCGTTTAAGCTTAGTAGGACATGAGGTCTTGGCCCACATCTCCGGAGTACCAGGCTTGACTGATTGCTGTCCCGGTCCAATGTCCTCCTGGTTGTGTTGCAGATCAAGACGGTAACTGATGAGTCCAGCTGTTACTCTGTAACCATTCCCCCATCGGTATGTCCCTCTCATTGTCCATCTGGTCATGCTTCTGACCTCGATTAGGTTTTATAGACTCTGGACTCAGCCCACGTGCATTTATTAATTAGTTAATATTGTACTCTTAAAATTTTCTCCGCCAGAAGAGGTTTGGTCGCCCCTCTGAGCCTGGTTCCTCTCTAGACTTCTTCCTATATTTTGGCCCCTTATAGGGACTTTTTCCTAGCCACTGTGCTTCAACACTGTTGTTGCTTGCTCCTTGGGGTTTCAGGCTGGCTGTGTGTTTTGTAAAATAACTTTGTGATGTAAAAAGGGCTTTATACACACATGTAATTGATTGATTAATTATCTGCATTCTGAGCATTTAAGGGTTTTCTGTATTTAGTTATCGGGTTATGACTTTGAGCTTATCTGTTTGATGAAACTGTCTCCTGCATGCTCCCTTTTTGTACTGTTTCTCTCTGCTGACTGACTGCTGGAGTTTTTGACTCCTACTGCCTGACTCTTGACTACAACTCCTGCTCAACGTTCTGTGCCTTAGTTTAATAAACAGCGCTTCTGCACTTGGGTCTTACCCTTTCGACTCTGTATTCCTAACACTGAAGAGGATGGCATGTGAGTGGATCGGCAGCTTCGGGGAAGGTGTTGTCAGATGGCAGAGGACGGCAAGGGGCTGTTGGAACCAAGAACTGGATGAGCTGCACTGCCTGCGTACCTCTGGAGGATCTTTGTCTCCCTCGTTGAACACATTCATCCTCACTCTGCTCAAGCCATGTTCCTCATGATGGTCATTCTAACCACAGAAAACCGTCAGCTCTGTCAGAAGATTCTAGTCAAGACCTACTCTATAGTAGTCGTTTTATTTAATTTAATTTTTCAAGTGCTTTGGGATTATTTTCTATAATGATAATGATAATGAATTTTATTTTTACTGAGGTTGCCTAAACGGTACTTTTATAAATTCGGTTCACCTGAGCAATAACTGAAAGATTCAAAATTCCAAAGCTGGCGAGATTGAGAAAATGTGTTATTAAGACATTTAAAGGGTTAATCCACTCCCAGGAACACATGATATCATTCTGTACTAATGCATTTGATAAAGGACATATTTTCTGTTCATTGATAAAACGTCATTTGTTTTTTAAATCAGAAAATTGTGCGGTAACACATCGTCTGTGTAGTTTTTGGGACTTGAGATGGTGATAACCCAAAATTACAATGTTCCACTGGGTTCTTGTCGCAAGCTGGTCCTGAGCCTGGTAACAGACCACCAGTAAGATTTATTATTACAAGAAGCCAAGGTTATTTTACACCAAGAAGTATACAAGTATAAATTGCACACAAAGAATAAGACATGCTGGAGTCATGAAACCAATGAAAATTAAGTAAATGTATTTGTACCAGGTTGTGGTTGACAGAGACTACTGTGGCAGTTTTGTGTAGTTTAAAAAAATGCATAACGTCTGTCTCAAAAGTCCTCAACTGGCAGGTTCATTAAACACAAAAATACCAGTCTCAATGTCAACAGCAAAGAGGTGACTCCAGAATGCTGGCCTTTTTTTGCCAGTCTTCCTCTGTCCAGTGCCTGTGTTCTGTTGCCCATCATAATATTTAATTTGTATTGGCCAGACTGAGATATGGCTTATTTCATTGCAATTCTGCCTAGATGGCCAGTATCCTGGAGTCTGACTCGAATTTCTTCCCAAGTGCTCAATCGGGTAACCGCTCAGATTTGGAAGGGTTGGGTTAAAAGCGGAAGTAACATTTTAGTCTGACCTTTAATTCAAATTTATGATTAATTTTATCTTAAATTTAATCCTCTGATATCATATACTCTGTATTTTTCTCCCATACAATATTTAATAAGCTGGGAGATTGGCTGATCAGGTCTCTTCCCATTAAAATTTGTAATGTGTGCCTGAGTGGTCCAGGAAATTACCTCAGTACTGCAATAAAGTAATGGCGGTTTTCTGTGTCTACTGAGGTACAAGCACTGAATTCAAATTGACTTCCCACCACAAGAGCCAGAAAGTGATGCATTGCTTCATGTATCTACTGTAATGTACGGCTGCTTTGGTGTCTTTGAACTTGAGATTGAATCTATATTACCAGCTGTATTGAGCCATTGTTGTCTGTGGAACTATGACGGGAGAAGGCAATCTGTAAATGGTGAATTGGCTCCAGCAACACAAAACTTTGCTGTGCACAGAATGAATTGAAAATTAAAAAACCTGACCTGCATGTGACTAGTCAGACCGAGAGAAAAACAAAAATACAAACACATCTGAAGAAGTACACAGACACGCACTTCACACAGTTAAATGAAGACACATTTGGTTATTGGGGTTCACCTAACCTTAGTAGCCAAAATAGAAATGTATATAACATATCTGAGAACATACAATTAATACCAATGACATTATCACTATCCACCATAATTGTTAAGTGTCATGATTAGGCAAATAGGATGGTTGTGCTATTGGAGCAATTGAGACTGTTTCTGCAGTTGAAGACTCATCTTGTGTGGGCTGTGGGCCTTAGCCTTGCAAAGATAATTTGAAGGAACTCCGCGATCCTGTGAACTGAAACAAAGTCTCCAATAAGTGGCAGGGATTCGGGGTGATTCAGGTTGTGGGGGCAGAGAACTGTCAGAAACGCTGCTGGAGATTTGTTTCGGGGGGGGCTCAGCCATGAGCATACATAGCTAACAATTAAACATAAAAAAAATAAATATATATATATATATGTATATATATATATATATATATATATATATATATATATATATATATATGATATATATATTTTTTATCATAGATAATAACTGTTTCCGTGCCAATGAAGCTTTTCAAATTGAATTGAAATTGAATTGAGGGAGAGCTCGAAAGAGGAGCAAGGGGAGAGGGAACTAGGAGTGGGGGGAAATCATGAGATACATAATAAGAGAGCGAAAGAACGAGAGTGAGAGAGGGGTAAAATGGGAAAGGGAGAGAAAGATGAGGCTAAATCCTGTGCATAGCTGTTCTATTCAACGCCAACACAGATCGTAAGCGCTTTACACACAGGGTCAGAGTCTTCTTATCTTAAGAGAGCATGAAACAAGTGATTCAATTCAGACAGAAAATTATTTTTCTTCATTAGGTGTGTGCACACCCGCACATGCATGTCTGTCTGCCTGCATGCCAGTGTGCATTACTGTATCATGTTGTGTCTGCGCGCGCGCATGCATGCACCTGTCTGCGTTTATGTACATTTCCCTGTCTATGTGAGTAAGCCTCCTGAAGTAACTGGCCTCAAATCAAATCCCTCAGATAATCTCATCAACTGTTGTGTTATGTTTGACAGATGATCTCAGGAAAGCATGGAGAGAATAACACAGTAATGACACGTTCAGGATACTGATTATAGAATATTACCCCTATTAAGTAGTCTTTTATCTAACAGTGCAACAGGGACCCAGAGCTGTTCTAGTTACACCAGATTACTTGTACTGTAGGATTCAATACATTTTATAAGGGGTTCTGGTGATTTGCTAAGAGAGGGTCCAATTCAGTCAAAGATGACAAAACTCTTTATTTAATGTAAAACAGTTCTTCCATCTGAAAGCCAAGATATACTGTACTCCATGATTACAAGTGTGGGTAATCAAGCTGAAAAAAGTAATTAAATAACATTTAAGAGGTACAGTTTGAGATTATAAGCATGCCAAATGTATATTACAGTGGGGCAAGAAAGTATATAGCCACAAATTGTGCAAGTTCTCCCACATAAAAAGATTGTCATAATGCTGGAAGGACACGGGCACAGAGACGGTATGGAGGTAATAATCCATGTTTTAATTGAAGGATGAACAAAAGAAACAAAAAACTCAAAGCAGACAATATGACTGGGTTGTGTAGCCTACGGCTGCTAACCAAAATAAACCACCCCATGTGCTCAAAACAGTCAACTTAAATAGGTTCCCCAATTGGAGGCAATACACAACACCTGCCTCCAATTGGGGAGACCCAAGTGCATAGAGGTGGCTAGATGGCACCTCTATTGGCCACGTCCTGACTATGGCCCCAGCCAGTGTGAAGATGGCTAGGGGCATAGTCAGGACGTGACAAAGATGAGAGTGGCCGGTAATTTTCATCATAGGCACACTTCAACTATGAGACAAAATGATAAAAAATAATCCAGAAAATCACATTGTAGGATTTTTTTATGAATTTATTGGTAAATTATGGTGGAAAATAAGTATTTGGTCAATAACAAAAGTTTATATCAATATTTTGTTATATACCCTTTGTTGGCAATGACAGAGGTCAAACGTTTTTTGTAAGTCTTCACAAGGTTTTCACACACTGTTGCTGGTAGATTGACCCATTCCTCCATGCTGATCTCCTCTAGAGCAGTGATGTTTTGGGACTGTTGCTGGGCAACACAGACTTTCACCTCCCTCCAAAGATTTTCTATCGGGTTGAGATCTGGTGACTGGTTAGGCCACTCGAGGACCTTGAAATGCTTCTTACAAAGCCAGTCCTTCGTTGCCCGGGCAGTGTGTTTGGGATTGTTGACATGCTGAATGATCCAGCCACGTTTCATCATCAATGTCCTTGCTGATGGAAAGAGGTTTACTCTCAAAATCTCACAATACATGGCCCCATTAATTCTTTCCTTTACACGGATCAGTCGTCCTGGTCCCCTTGCAGAAAAACAGCCCCAAAGCATGATGTTTCCACCCACATGCTTCACAGTAGGTATGGTGTTCTTTGGATGCAACTCAGCATTCTTTCTCCTCCAAACACGACGAGTTGAGTTTTTACCACAAAGTTCTATTTTGGTTTCATCTGACCATATGACCATATTCTCCCAATCCTCTTCTGGATCATCCAAATGCTCTCTAGCAAACCTCAGACGGGCCTGGACATGTACTGGCTTAAGCAGAGGGACACGTCTGGCACTGCAGGGTTTGAGTCCCTGGCGGCGTAGTGTGTTACTGATGGTAGCCTTTGTTACTTTGGTCCCAGCTCTCTGCAGGTCATTCACAAGGCCCCCCCGTGTCGTTCTGGGATTTTTGCTCACCGTTCTTGTGATCATTTTGACCCCACGGGGTGAGATCTTGCGTGGAGGCCCGGATCGAGAGAGATTATCAGTTGTCTTCTATTTTCTTATAATTGCTCCCACTGTTGATTTCTTCACACCAAGCTGCTTACCTATTGCAGATTCAGTCTTCCCAGCCGGGTGCAGGCCTACAATTTTGTTTCTGGTGTCCTTTGACAGCTCTTTGGTCTTGGCCATAGTGGAGTTTGGAGTGTGACTGTTTGAGGTTGTGGACAGGTATCTTTCATACTAACAAGTTCAAACAGGTGCCATTAATACAGGTAACGAGTGGAGGAAAGAGGAGCCTCTTAATGAAGAAGTTACAGGTCTATGAGAGCCAGAAATCTTGCTTGTTTGTAGGTGACCAAATACTTATTTTACCGAGGGATTTACCAATAAATTCATTAAGAATCCTACAATGTGTTTCTCTGGATTTTTTCTTCTCATTTTGTCTCTCATAATTGAAGTGTACCTATGATGAAAATGGCAGGCCTCTCTCATCTTTTTAACTGGGAGAACTTGCACAATTGGTGGCTGACTAAATTCTTTTTTGCCCCACTGTATATGTAAAGTACGGGATTTATAACATATATGATTTTTTTAAAATAAACTCAGAAGTGCTTCTTTAAGTCAAAGTACTGAAATATTTATAGACAGGATTACGAAAAAGCCTGTACCTCTTAAACTTAATGTGACAATTTATACCTAAATCAGATGCTATGAACAGGTTCTGTTCTGTTTTATTATATTAAACCTGCACTTTAAACTTCTTTTATTCAGGGTTTGGTAAATAAAAGTTTATTTTAAAAAGAAAATATGCTGCAATTTGTTTTGCTGTCGTGCAATTGATATAGCCAGGACTATATATTTGCCAACACTATATATTTCTAAATGTATCTGTGAGCCATATAAACAGGGCCAGTTCCCCATCCCTGTCATAATGTAATATGACCTAGCCTTTCTGATGGCTTACAACAATGTTGCATAGACCTTAAAACATTTCAGATGCACTCTGTTGACAATTCTAACACAACAGAGTTTGTAGATGTGCTTGTACCCTACAATAAAATGTCTGTATCCCTGCAGCTTCTCTCTCTCTCTCTCTCTCTCTCTCTCTCTCTTTCTCTCTCTCATAGAAAAAACTCTGAAGCAACACACACACACACACACCCACATACATATACACACACACACACACACACACAGTGAAGCATGATGCTCTGCATCTCTAGAAAAGCATTACCTTTCAAAATGTAATATTACCCCTAAGCTTGCCTTTTCACTTACTAAGATCAGTCTAAAACCAGATGCATGCATTAAGGATAATGAAGAAAATGTGACTTCAGAAGAGTAGGATCAGAGAGAAAGCCTTTGACTTGTAGCAACGTGTCTCAGTACTGATTTGCTTACACAAGGCTCTAAACCGATGAATTAAGAACAAAAGCCCAAATAATTTTTTTGGAGGTTTTTCTAGTTTTAATGGGTGGTTTGTTGGCCATCTGTTCTGACTGAATGGTTTGGATCATTCCCCTTTATGAACAACCCTGCCTTAGCCCTGAAATGTGACTTGTCTATTAGAAGCCTGCTGTGGTGAGGATTGAAGTGTAAACCATTTACTAAGATGTAGGTGGCCAACATTTTTGACATTCTGCTCATCCCCACAAGGTAATAGGCAATTTTTTGGCTTAGGTGTTAGGTTTAGGGTATGTGCGAGAGAGAGGGGGGTTTCCTCTGAATGGATAGACTAGGCTTGTCCGCATCTGTCTGTAGAGTTTCACACTTAGCCACTTCTCTTTCTATTATTCACTGTTAGAAGAGACTTTTGGTCATGTTTCTGTGATGACTCAAGGCCTGCTTCCGTCACTCTACTAGCCAAGATGTGAAGACCAGAAAGACATACTCGTTATGCATATGTGCCAGCATTTTAATGTCTTGTACAAGCCACATTCCTGATATTAGTTTAGGCTACAATATCTGTATATTTTGAAATATTGAAATATAAGTCTGATTGACCTATGTTCAGCCCATTTACTACAGCTCATTAATGTAATTAATGACAGATAGCTGTTTCCATGGGTCTGCTTGTTTGGGAGCACAGTTTATGACCTGCTACACAAACTGCTAGGCTGGTTCAGTGGTACCTTTCATCTGCAATCTACATTATTTTTCTTTTTTTTTCAACAAATCAAATCTAGGATCAGCAAAAGTCAATATTCAAGAGTTACCCAATTGGTCACAATTTCTGACCTTGGAAATGTAAAACATTTGTAAATTTTAGTCATTTCGCAGACATTTAGAGCATCTTATTGTGAATTATTTTTAAGATTGCTAGATGGGACAACCACACAACCCATTAATAGTAAGTACACTTCAGTCAATGATAACAAGGATCAATTTACGAAAAGCAATGTAATGGCTGTGATGCTCAAACCCTGGATGTATGAGCATTGCCTGAAGCTGTGGAGGGGTGTTCCCTTTGTTGCTTTGTAGGCAACAGTATTGGCTTTGAGTTTATGCAAACTAGTAGAGTGGTATTTGCTGAGAACTGGGGTTGAAATCGGAGAACTTGGAAATATTGATTTCCAGATGGCAAAGTTCTGGATACATTTAAGTTGTTTGATGGCACAAGTAGCAAGCCATACTGACAATGAGTTACATTTGTCCAAACCTGATATGACAAGTGTCTGAATTAGTAGCAGCACCACTTCATACACTGCTCAAAAAAAGGGAACATGTAATAATCACAGTATAACACCAAGTCAGTTAAAATTCAGGGAATCAATTGTCTCATGTTTTGGTGTAAATGAAAGTGATAACAGGTGCACTGGAGAGGCAACAGCAAGACAACCCCCAAAAAGCAAATGGTTTTGTAGGTGGTAGCCACAGACAATTGCTCTCGCCTTATCCTGCTCAAGTTTTGCGTTTTGCTCGAGTCCTTGTCACTACTGGTAGCATGAGGCCAAACCTGCAGCCCATTCAGGTTGCACAGGCAGACCAGCTTCTCCAGGATGGCACATCCATACGTGCTGTTGCAAAAAGGTTTGTAGTGTCTCCCAGTATTGTCTCAAGAGCATGGAGGAGATACAGTACCAGGAGATGGGCAAGGAGAGGTGGACAGGGCCATAGAAGGGCATCAGCGCAGCAGCAGGATCAAAATCAGCTCAATTATGCAAGGAAGAACAAGAGTAGCACTGCCAGATCCCTACAAAATGATCTCCAGTGGAGTACTGGTGTGCATGTTTCTGACCAAACTGTCAGAAACAGACTCCATGAGGGTGGCATGAGGGCCCAACATCCTCACAGCCTAGTACCATGCAGATTGATTGGCATTCACTAGAGAACACCAGAATTTGCAAGTCTGCTATTAGCACCCTGTTCTCTTCACAGAGATTTGTTGGCAGATCTCACTGTGAACCTTAACAGCTGCTTGGTCGTATCCCAAAAAACTGTAAGAAATCTTGGCGTTACCCTCGACCCTGAGCTCTCCTTTGATGAACATATAAAAAATATATATAAGAGTTGATTATTTTCATCTTTGAAACATTGCAAAAATCTGAAACTTTCTATCAAAAACTGATGCAGAAAAACAAATCTATGTTTCTGTTTCTTCTAGATTAGATTACTGCAATGCACTTTTTTCCAGTTACCCTGATAAATCAATAAATAAACTACAATTAGCGCTGCACACGGTGGCTAGAATCCTAACTAGAACAAAAACAATTTACACATTATTCCAGTACTAGCCTCTTTTCACTGGCTGCCTGTTAGGGTTAGGGCTGGTTTTTATTGTTTTGTTTATTAGGGTTTCATTGTTAACCTATAAATCAATACATGGAATTGCTCCTACTTACCTTGCTGAAATGATCCAGCCATACATACCTGCACGTAATCTTAGATCGCAAGATGTAGGCCTTTTAATTGTACCTTTAATTTCTAAAGGAGGCAGGGCCTTCTCTCATCGAGCTACACAACTGTTGCCAATTAAGGTTAGAAATTTTAACTCTGCAAACTTTCAAGTGTCTACTAAAGACTCATCTCTTCAGCCTGGTCTATGATTAAGTGTAGTCTGGCCCAGAGGTGTGAAGTTGACCAGAAAGGTTTGATACTGCCCACCCTTGCTGTTGATTTCCTGCCTGTTGGGCCCTGTCCGGGGCCTCCCCTGGATAGGGTCACAGTGTGTATATTACGCTGCTATATTTTTGTGCTGGGAGAGTAGGGTCAGCTCTAATTCTCCACTAAAAATCCTTGTAGATCAAAGTAATGCACTTTCTAAATTGAATATGTGGAAAACAATTGAAATCATAATAAACCTGGGCAAGATACTCAAATGTGAGAGATAGGTGTGGAGCCTTCTCTGTCCTTCCTGGAGTAACCCAGCAAAAAAACTGCCATTTCGGGCAACAAAACAATTGTTTGAGCAGAATGCCACTGAAAGCTCCTGCTGAAAGATCTGGGAAGGCTTTAGTACTTATATTAATAATGACTGCCTGGCAGAGGTGCAACCAATCCTCCTTCAATACAGGCCCTAATTATCAGAACAATTACCAATTGCCCTGCCTCTTAAACCAACTTGATCTAACAACATTCAGCTACACAAGAGTTATGCTGCATCAGCAGTTCAAGTAGGCTATTGGGAAGATGTCAATAGACGGCCCTAACTAGCAAATCACTCAGAAACAATATATTAAGACAAAAACAAACGTCCTATAGCAAAAGAGGCCTTTAACTAAAGATATAGCACCACATTTATTACACCTATGTTATCAAGACACCAGTGACTCATTGAAACAAATATTCTAAGCTATGTTCTTTGAATCCTACAGGCATAATCGCTCCATAATATCCAAAATCTCCGGCATCATGATATTTATATTCTGCACCTTATGTTGAATAAAATTGGATGGGCTGGAAATATTAAATTTCGTTGCCTTGTCTCAAGTTTGTAATGAATATCTGTCTGTCTTTGCCTGTCTGCTATGAGCTGGATTAGATAATTGGGTCTTGCCATTGAGATGGTGGGATGATGAGATATATTTTATTGATCATCAATTCAATCCTCCTCTCCTTTTCTTTTTACCCCTCTGCTCCCCTTCACTTTTGTTTTTACCTCTAGTACCTCTATCGCTCTACTCTGTTCCTCCTACGAGGGTGGCCTTGAGTGATGGATGCACTCATGGATGGAGAGCGACAAGCACTCACAGGACTGACTTGGTATGCAGAAGCCTACTCCTTAACACAAACATACACACACATACACACACACACACACACACACACACACACACACACACACACACACACACACACACACACACACACACACACACACACACACACACACACACACACACACACACACACACACACTGGGTCTCTCTCACCAGCCGAGGGTAGGTTTTGCCTTCCCTCATTACCATCTCTCTTACATACACACAAACAGCATCAGGGCCTCGGATATTTTATGCCACCCATTAGGTCATAAATATTCCTTAGCTGTGTGATATTTTATCACAATCTACTAATCGGAGATCCATTCTTGTTTACAGAACTCTTAACATTGAACATTTTATGAAATGCACAAACTGATTAGTGAGTCAAGGGGCTCAGATTAGGTCTGTGTCAGACCCAGTAGGAGGGATACTTTGAGGAAGACCAGAAAATGAATAAAAGAATACCTCTTAAAATCAAGTGGAGAAGCCTATTTCTTCAGGAGATACATTGTACAGCGGCATTGAAATGGGGATGTATGTGTACGCGGTAAGAAGGTAATTATTTGAGATACAATCCACCCACACAACCTAAGCCTACTTTACATACCGTTAAGATTCCTGTTAAGATTCACTACTGTAACCATTTAATTACAGAACAGAGTATAATGACTTCATCATGTTATAATTACTACAGATAAAATTCAAACAATGAATTGTTTACCTATCTTCACTGTGACTGTATCATACTCTTTTACGTTCCCTTTTTTCTTTGGGGCTTTTATCTTTGTTTCTGTAGCCTTTTTAATCCTATCAGTTTTGGGAGGGGTCTGTTTTAATTTACCTGGCTACACTGAGTAGTTAATATAGGGTTCATTCTGTCACACTGGATGATTGATTGACAGGTAGGAGGGACTTCCGGTTTGGGGGCGGGACTTCTGGTTTAGAAGGCGTGACTTCCTGTGTGATGTATGCTGGGGTTAAACTTCCAATGTGATTTATGTTAGGGGTTTTAACTTTCGGTATGACATATGCATGTCCGGGGGTTGAAATATGGTATGGTAGGGTATGCCCCCCAGACATTCAATGTTATGATAAGTTTGATGTTCAACAATTTGGTGCCAGAGTTTGGGAATGTTACATTTCCCAGACATTCAGTGTTATGATAAGTAACAAGGTGTGATGTTTAACAAAATGACGCGTGGGTTTGGGAATGTTTAATCCCACAGGCAACCGATGTTGTGATAAGTTTGAAGTGTGTACAACAGATGGTCTATAACCAGTGGGTGGTACCTTTCATTTTTTACAATGCCATAGTTGGATGGTGTGGTCAGTGTATTTAAACCACACAGACTGCAGGTGTTGGTCATTCAGACTAGGCTGAGTAAACCTACATGTATATAACAAAACATGGTGGATTCTACAGCAATCAACACTAGGTTTGAAACACCGGTGAAAGTTAACAGCATTACCACTGCACAGCAAGTCGGCAAGAGTGGCAATGACACAAAGATGCCACCCCCAAAGAAACTGATGCAGCGTTTAGCTTGAATTGATCAACTACACCAGGATATGTTAGCACTGGAATGGCAGTTCGAAGACGGGCGATTGGTGGATACATTTTCAACCCCGAGATACCAGAAGTAGCATTTTATGAATTGCCAGAAGGCAAGCTGTTTAAACAGTGTTTGACTGATCAAATAATCTTTAGTGCTAATTAATGGAGCACTTTTCAAAAAGTGTTTAAATTGGGGCCAAAGCCCACATAATAAGGTAGATGTGTTGTTTAAAGTCATTGAAGGAATGAAGCAGTATGACTGTTAGAGGTATCTCCAGACAATGTTGGTATGAACCTTTGTGACTGCAACTGTGCACTGTTTGACTGATGTACAAACATGATGCCCCACCTTAAGCAAGCAAGCACGTTTATTTTTATAGCACAAGTCATACATAGAAGCAATTCCATGTGCTTTACAAAGAAAAAGATATATATATATAACAATACAGAAGCATAAAAACAAGTACTCAAATCAAAACAACATCATAATAATAAAACATAGAATAATAAAAGAGAAAGAGATTAAAAACAGGTGAAAAACAGTGTAGGCTATAAAAGCTATAAGGCTATACAGTGTGGTTAAGTTTAAGTGCAAAGTAATAGGCATGTGAAAAGAGAATGTTTTTAACCTGGATTTGAAAAATAGATACGTTTGAAGCTCGTCTAAGATCTTCTGGTAGTTTTTTCCAGTTATTTGCAGCATAACTGCTAAACACAGTTAAGCTAACACAATCCTCAACACAGCATAAAAACAGAAAATCCACCTGTGACAATCAGGCTGCCAGCAGACTTTATGAAACATGTCTCAAGAATACAACCAACTGGATATTGAAGTACCCAAAGCTGAGGACTGGCTGTGTGGCGCCTTGGATGATAATGCTGAATCCGGCTATGCTATCCCAGACCCTGACCACTCGACTCAGCCGTCTTACCTACCAAGTTACCATTCGCTTGACCGGCTTGGTGTTCAGATAGGATCTCTTAATCTATTATACCTGTCAAATGTTGACAAGAGTTATCACAAAATGGACAAAAGCCTTGCACCACAGATTTTCAAGATCATAAAAGCAACATTAGGTATGATCCTGGAAATCATTGTGACAATTCTCCATAAAGCATGAATTGGATGTGAAGTGGACCACATGACCCAGAGAAGACATTCTTGTCTCGACCCGCCTGATTATTTGTTTCAGACCCATTATGATGAAATTGTGGAGACAGTTTTTACAATGCTACTTGAAACGTGCCCGGTCAAGGCTTTGAATGCATGTGGTTTCAAACACGGCTGAGCGAAATTCATTTGGCAAAGGAATTGATTTGAAAGGTGATGTCCATACCTTTGTTGAAGCCTGGTTTCTCAATTGCAAAACCCCATTTGAAAAATTCAGTGAGGATTATAGTAGGTGATGTCGTCAGCAACGCCATAGTGCGCCAAACAAAACATGTCAGGAATTGCGGAAGACTGGAGAGATGGAGTGGACTGCGGAGCTGGTAAGTTTAAGTCTTTTAATGTATCTGACATCTGCTCTGAGTAGAGACAATAACACACAAAGACAAAGGGAGCAGAGGGAACATATATACTGACGGGAATGACTAAATGATGATCAGGTGCGCTAAACAAGACAACTGGTGCAATGAGTTGATGAGAGGGGGCGATGGTGTCAGAAGGTCGGTGACGTCGAACGCCGAAGCCCGCCTCCTGCAGGGGGAGGATGGGCAGTAGATGGCGTAGTCGTCACAAAACAGAAGGATGGATCAGGATTGCTGGTTATGACTTGAGGTTTTAGAAAGAGATTATTAGATTTTTTAATTGCTGGGAATGGTGAAGATTTCATTGATCTAAAAATACTTTGCTGTACCTACGTGTAAAAGTCACTAAACCGGATGGGATTAATATTGATGCCAGCGCCAGTGTTGGTGTTATCAACAACCCAATAGCCACCCTATTTTCACGAGTGTACGTCTCCTTGGGTGATTGTTTAATTAGTCAGAGTTACAACACATATCCCTATAGAGCTGTTATAGAGAGCATTCTGAATTATGGAAGTGACACTTTAAAGACACAATTTTCAGCTGGTTTGTTTTTCAAGGACACCGCAGGTCACATGGATGTTACGGACCCTGCAGGCGAGAACGATGGATTCACGAAAAGGGCTGCATATTCAGCGAGCAGTACAACATTTGAAATGATCGGCCTTGTTCAAAGCGATATCTTCTTTCAAGAAAAATTCATGTTAGATGGTGCAGACCTAAAGGTTCGGATGGTACGCTGTAAAGTCAGGGTACGTTGTAAAGATGGGGGCAGGTGATGTTATCATCTGCACATAGTATCAGCATCACTCTTTTTCAAGAAAGTGACTGTATCAACAGCCTTTAAACTTGGACATGCTCAAGCGCTACTTTCAACAAATGCAAAGTACCCAATTGAAAGGGTGTGCATGAAGACATTTGGCCCCTTTCCAGTGCATGGTACAGGCTCAACTCCACTTACCTTGACTCTACTTGCTTTGAAAGCTTTTCCACCGCAGAGTGCCAGCTTGACTCTGCCCTTCATGCCTCGTCTCGGTTTGCTTTCCGCTACTGATAGTACCCTGTTCCCGCCAAGACATCACAGGAAGACTGCCGTGACCACACCTCCAATGCGACACACACGGGAACAACAATGGAGGATGTTGTACACCTGATCTCAGCAAAAAGCTGGTATTTGCCAACTAACGTAAATCCTGCAGTGAACAGAAAAATCTATTGAATGAACTGCATCAATTTTCTTTTAAATTGACAAGCGTAAAGTGGCAAATCAGTCAACTTCATGGTCACAGACCCTGTTTGAAAAACAGTGAAAAATTTGAATAGAAATATTGCCCTGCAGTATAAATTAAGAAAAAGACACAATATTCTGTTGTAAGGTGTATCGATTTAAGTCTATACACCTTACAACTCATCACCAACACATTTAAAACAACCTACATCTCGATTAAAAGGTAAAAATAATTGCCTTATTAATTGCCGGCTAAAATACCATGTTGACTTACTCAAGACTAGCCTATTGTACACAAGGCTGTGTTCTGTTTGGCTGGTCATTACTACTTTGACCTGTGCAACGTATGCCAGTTAGCCTAGAAAAACCAAGAGAAAGACAAGGTCCTTTTGTAGGCTACAAATGTCTCTCATGTGGATAATGAGTTGATTTCACCACCAGTGCATAGGTCCAAACCAAGAGGACTTTTAGGATAATGTGACTGCTTACATTACATGTCTGGTCCTATGCCTTGACACTGAAACGAACCCATTTCAATGCAAGACTCCCGGGACAGATCTGAAAAGACGCAACGTTCTTGTCTCATATAACCATTTTCGGAAACTGGACGTCAAACAGCAGAACAGCTTGTTTTGCTTTGCTGCACACTTTCAATCAATCAATAAAATGTATTTTATAAAGCCCTTTTGACATCAGCAGTTGTCAAAAGGGCAGGGACAAACAGGGGGAGGGGTGGTCAGAAGAGTGGCAGCTGAAATCGTCAGGTATCGTCTGCAACACAACCAGGAGGACTTTGGACAGGGACTGCAAAGAGTCAAGCCTGGTACTCTGCAGGCGTGGGTCCAGACCTCATGTCCTCCTAAGTTTAACACGACAGAAAATGTAGACCCTACTCCCCCAGCACAATAATATAGCAGCGTAAGACATTGGGGCTGAGACAGGGGGGTCCAGTTACACTATGGCCCTATAGGGGGAAGGCCCCGGACAGGGCCACAGGCAGAAAATCTATCCACCTACATTGCCAAGCATTGGGACAAAGGGACACCCTCCAACCGCAATCATCCTGAATGAGTGCCGAGTATTGCCAGCAGAGTACAGCCCAATTGCATAAGTGCGCAACAGAGAGACAACAACAAGCCAGTGACTCCACCCCCGAATGGCATTGGAGGGAGGGCATTCCAGTGGCGATGAGAGCCCAGATGAGTCTTTAGTAGACGTTTGAAGGTTTGCACTGAGTCTGCATTTCTAATTTTAATTGGGGTAGTGGAGCTCTATGAGAGAAGGCCCTGCCTCAAGCTGTTTGTTTAGCCATTTTTGGTACAATTAAAAGGCCTGCATTTTGTGATCTAAGGTTACATGCAGGTTGTATGGCTGGATCATTTCAGCGAGATAAGTAGGAGCAAGTCCATTTATTGATTTATAGGTTAACAATAAAACCTTAAAATCAGCCCTAACCCTAACAGGCAGCCAGTGTAAAGAGGCTAGCACTGGAGTAATGTGTTCACATTTTTTGTTCTAGTTAGGATTCTAGCAGCCGTGTGCAGCACTAATTGAGGTTTATTTATTGATTTATCAGGGAAACTGGAAAAAAGACCATTCCAGTAATCTAATATTGATTTAACAAGCATTGATTAGTTTTTCTACATCAGTTTTTGATAGAAAGTTTTAGATTTTTGCAATGTTTCAAAGATGAAAATAAGCAACTCTTGAGATATATTTTATACGTTCATCAAAGGAGAGGTCAGGGTCGAGGGTAACGCTTGAGATTTCTTACAGTTTTTTGAATCACTCTTGTTTAATCAGAAGTCTTCCATGTTTTCACGTCACCTCTTGGTATAGCCTCAGTTCACTTGGAACCTCGACGGAGCAGGTACTTAAAAAGTATCTGGTACCAGGTACTAGCCTACCTTTTGGCCAATGGAAAAGCAAAAAAGGCAAGGCATGTAGAGCCAAGTCGAGCTGGTAACATGCAGTGGAAACGCACCATTTTAGTCTACCTGTGGGGAGTCGTGTTTGTAACCAGGAAACCTATTTTCAGGACCCCTACCAAAATCCATTGTCGTTGGATTGGTGGACAATTACAATTTTATGGGATGTTATACAAGAAAATCTATGTGAATGCTGCTTTTCAATGTGAATGTTCTTTTCTTTTGCAATTGTGTCTGCATTAGCAAAGACGTGATCATCATCACCAACCTTACCTCGTACAAAGTTATCATCCAGTCATGTTAGCGTCTCTAAATGTACAATTCCCAAGTTGTAGCTGTTGAGTGTAATGCCTTTTGCTTTGAGACAGGTCAGAACTTTAACAGTTTTGTAATCGTATGTCTTTGGGCCGCCATTAACCCATTTTGAGATGCTCATTGGTGTCTGTTTTGTGTAACGTCACTGTACCATCACGACTGTGTCTAAGATGAAAAAGAAATGACTAACTTCTATTTCACTGGCTGTGGCTTAAAAATGTCATCTGTAATTAAGATTGTGTTTATAAGGTTAGTCCGCTCACCCATCTTACCCCAGATACTATTCATTGCCAATTTAGCAAAAGAATGCCTAGCACTGTTTACAACAATGTTTTCTTTGTCAAGCTGCAAACCCTCCTGTAGTGTAGATGTGTTTTGGAAGCTTTGTGAAGGTGCTGTGTTGTCTGGTGTCTCAGTGGGACATCTTAATCTCACACTAATTTGCATCCTGAAAGGAATGGACATACACAATGGGGGTCAAGGTAGCCCCAACTGCTCAGACAAACCAGGTGTGAGGATGGATAATTCAACAAATTAGAAATATGAATTTCATTGGAATAACTGCACTGATGTTTGGTCTTTTAATGTGTAACATAAAGGTTTAAATGCTGTACATATTGTGTTAATTTGTTACAGGTAACTGTTTACCAGATCGAGAATCCTACATGACCAAGGGTCTAGCTTTGAATGGTGCTAACTGCATGTATTTATAAGTATGAATGCTGGTTTCTTTGTTTGTGACAAAAGATTAGCTGTGACGACTACGCCATCTACTGCCCATCCTCCCCCTGCAGGAGGCGGGCTTCGGCGTTCGACGTCACCGGCCTTCTGACACCATCTCCCTGCTCATCAACTCATTGCACCTGTTGTCTCGTCTAGCGCACCTGATCATCATTAAGTCATTCCCCTCAGTATATATGTTCCCTCTGCTCCCTTTGTCTTTGTGTGTTATTGTCTCTATGTTTGATTGAGCGTATGTCAGCGCACGTATTAAAAGAAGTAAATTCAAAGACTCCGCAGTCCGCTCCACCTTTCTCGCACCCAGTCGATCCTGACATTAGCTACCTTTTCTAAGATCTTCCAGCATATCATGGTCATTTATGATTGCGTATGTTTTACAAACAATTTGGAGTCAGGTTATTCGATTTTTCATTATCACGTAGGTCATAGATTCTTTTTCTACTAATTATTCCTACACCAAAGGTGTTTACCTTATTCCCCTATACTACATGCTTTTGATGATATTAACAAATATACTGTTCTTTAGCATCATTGTAAACCACAGATGGCGGGAAGATGCTAGCTTCCTGTTTGTGCTTCTGGAATGTTCTCATGTAATGTGCAAAAAGATTATCTGATATCTTGCTGAAATACCAGACTTCATGTTTTATATTTTCACAATGCAATAACCTTTCCCAACAGCTTTAACCAGTAAATAGAAACTCAAGTACCAGTTAAAGCTGTTTCTGAATCAAAATGTGAACAATCAGTTACCTGGTTTTCAGACTCTGTACCTAATCTACACAAGGAGAACAGTTTACCGCCGACCATGTGCGATAAAAGGGGTGATAAAGGCCTTTCAGTGGACACCCCGTAGCCTTAACAATACTAAAGTAGGTGTCTCGTTGTTTGAAATCTCAAAAGATTGTCTGGATGCCCAATGGGATAAGTGTTTGTCTTGTTGCAGAATGGGTAAAGACTACAGATATCGTGACATTGAATAATCTCCCCTTCTTGAGACGTAAACTTCAAATGAATTGCATTGGTACAACCTTGGAAAATAGCATGCCAAGGGTCAAGGCAATCTGGAGTATCAAAGATCTTCAAGAAAGCTTGGACATCTGCAGATGTGTTTTTAAGCGGATTCCATTCATACTCACATTTGTACTCAACAAGTACGTTGCTTTGTTCATTTAAAGCTTCAAGCTTTAATAGCCATTGCTGGTGAATCAACGATTACTGAATCTTTGTCAACGGCCTGGTGCTTGTTGAACAATGCCTGTGGTAGAAACAGCCTAGAAATTCATAGGATGTGCAAACACCATTGCGTGCAGTGTATCCATATACATAGTATGCCCTTTTCTTTTCACCTTTGTTCAGGGAATGCTGTATCAATATATTTTCATCAGAGGCCATATATTCAAGCCATTGCTTTGAGCTGTTTGAGAATGTCTTCTGACAACCATTTGTAGCCCTTGGTGAGGAATCTGTTGCTAAAGACTTTCATGCAACTCGAAGCAATCGTAATTTATCAGAAGGGGTCAACACCACCACATTCCAGAAACTCGAGTCTGTAACGCATACAGCCCTCTCTCAAGATAAATCATTCATGCAGTAAGCCTTTATTTCATCCTTCATGACAAATTTGTCTGTGGAGACTGATTCATACTATTGCCTAAACTCATCTTTTTCCCAGACCACGTAACCGGCCAAGAAGAGCGAATGTCTCTTAAAGAGTGAGTGAGAGACTAACTGACTGACTGAGCACCCCTTGTTAAATAGCGGACCTGTAAACTATAGGTGCTGCTTTCGTATTGTAGGATCTGAGCATTAACAACTACAATATGAATGTATGGTTCATTAGAAGTGAATGTGCCTAGATATTGAGAATAACAGAAAGTTAAGATTCTGCCTGTTGGTTGCGCTCTGGTAACCACAGGAATGTTTACTTTGACCATTTGGTGTGGGGGTTAGTGTCTTGGCTTTGCTAGGTAAACACACCCCTCAAGGTATTTAACAGCTTGTACCCCACATTACAGTTGAGAGAGTAGAGAGAGACAAACGGAGTAGGAAAGAGTTTGAGCCTGTAACATCATGTGCTAATAGACTATCAATATGCTACAATAAACATTGAATACTCTCTCCCTTGACAACCGAGTACGCGAGTTATTATTACTACCACTATACGACATGGCTGATTTCTAACAGTTTTGGTACAGCGACCGGATGGACAAGTTTAACGATTCTACTGAACTTCAATTGGAGAGCTAATGGGCTCTATTTGCAATCGCGGGGAAGACGTTGTTTTTCCTGGTTACTGGTTGCTGAGAACAACTGAACAGTGAGTCGTGAAACTACGCCATATAACGAACTGTCAAGATTGCAAAAGCATTTGGTAGTCGCAAAGTCCTAGTTACTCCCTGGCTAGGCCACGAATAAAATCGTGGGAAATATCTCTAGGGGTAGATAAATTGGAGAGAAGCCCTATGACGACCCGACTAGGCCGCGGTGTTTATCGTGTGGAATCTATCTGCGGGTGCGGATAGTCCGTCTCACGTTGGTGGGGCGTTGACCGGTGTGTTTCAGTGCTGAACTGTATTTCGTGTCGACATAGTATGATACTGTATTTTCCTTTTGAGGATTAGAGTGATATTGTATTTTCGGCAGTTATACAGTGACTTGTACAAGCAAAATATAA